>VXBC01010168.1:152967-167526 GCA_013399945.1 Ploceus nigricollis
CGCCATCCGCCCCGCGGGACTGGGCACGGCGCGCGAGCCGCGCGCGGCGCGTGTGCCGCGAGCGCTGCCGGGGACGCGCGATATCTCCTTTTGCGGCGCTTTGCGTCAGCCCCCCCCGCTCCGCCGGGTCGCGCGCTTTACGGCAGGCGGCCGAGTGGAAGGGCCGGTCCCGGGAATGCGCTGCCCCGGGGCTTTCCCACCGCTGTCCCGGGGCTTTCCCACCGCTGCCCCGCCGCATTCCCGCCCACCTGCCGGCCCAGGCTCTCCCCCGGCGGCCCCCGGGTGTCCATGGCGGCCCGGTGGGCGGCTGCCCGAGCTCATCCCGCTCCTCCTCACGGCAGGGCCGCGCCATTCTCGGACAAGCCCTTGAGGGAGGAAGGGGAAGGTTTCCTTTACCTTAAGAAACTTCTCAGAGAGCGCAAGTGGGCTCTGGTGCTCGGTACTTGCTTCTGGCGCCTGCTTGCCCGCGTTTACTTTGTCTCAAGGAGAAACGGGAACGAGTTCACTTTTGCAGGTGCAGTCCTTGGTTGGCTCCTGAGGCGCCTTCCTGTCCCCAGCACTGTCCTGAGCCAAAATCAGTCTCTAACACCTACTTCCGATTAGCTGACAGAGCACCCCTTGCCCCTTAAGAGCTCCGATGTAGAACTATGATTTTGTACTTAAAGCATTTCGTCTGGCTGACCAGTTTTCAGTTTCAAGTATACTGGGTCTCTGATGTCCCTTAAATTAGAGGGTGAGGCACTGAGTTTCAGTATTTCTGCTTTTTTTCATCTATCATATCTTACCTGAGAAATGAAAGATGGAAAACAGAAGAATCAGCACTGCAGGCCTGGTTTTTTAAGATATATTTTGCTTTAGGGAGGGGTTGTTGGTGTTTGTGGTTTTTTAATTCTTCCAGTAAAAGCTGCCCAGGTGCCATTTCATTGCACCAGACCACGGTTCTGATTCCATCAGACTCAGGAGACATCCAGCACTGAGCACACGTGGTTCTGTGTCAGGAACAGTCACACAGAAACAAACAGAGCCTGTTGGTGGTACAGATCTGCTGATGGCCATTAAACAGCCCTGAGCAAATAGTGTTTCTCACATATAAAGTTTAATGGAAGTCAAAATCCAATCCCTGCTTTACAAATTAAATATTGTAATAAGGATATTTTCTTAAATCACACTTGGATTCCAAACAAAACCTTGGCTTCAAAGACCACGTTTCAAAGCAGGAAATCAAGTCAGTTTCAGTGAAGTGTCATTTGCTAACAGCTATAAAACAGTGTTGTCAAACATTTCTGGACTTTAAATGAACCACAGTGCTGAAAGTACAGCTCATTTCTGGGCTGAAATTTGTGGCTCCAGCATCTCTTTCAGAAGTGAAGTCCCTCATGGCACTGTAACAGTACAAAAACACATCTTCCACTCCTGGAGGATGATGAGGTCCCATCTGGAACAGGGAGCTGCAATCCCACGTGCCAGCCTGTCCTGGTGCAGCTTTCCAGGTTAATTTTCTGCAGGGGAAGCTCCAGCCCAGCAAAGCCCAGTGCTGTGGCAGGTGCAGCTCAGCTCAGGATGTGCATCCCTGCTGCAGGTCCAGCAGTCCAGGAGGACAATCATCCCAGGGAAGTTCATCACAGTGACTCTTCTCACATGGTCTGGAGCTGATAGACTCTGGAACCTTTCTTCAAGAGATAACCCTGATCATTTAGGGACCCAATAAAGCTTTCAAAATCAGCCACCTGGGAAAATAAAGACAAAAATATCAAATTGGAGAATGACATATTACCTGAGGTAAAGCAACATAAACCACTTGAGACAAGTTAGTGAAATAAAGTGGGCTAAGGAGAGGTCAGTTTCCTGAGCAAAGTGTTCACCTGCCAGGAGGTCTCACACCATCAGTCCCCCTGTTTTCTGCTCTAGTTACACACTGTTTTTACTGCAGTGTTACACTGCATTCTCTCCTTTATGACATGAAGAAAGGATGCAGCCACATATATATAAATTCCAGTTCTGAAACAGAAGTATCTACCACAGAAAAGCATGATTTCTACAACTCTCCCTGATTTTTGGGTGTAAAACTTTGAATGGGCAAAAATATTCTATATATGAGGGGAGAATTAGAGTTAATTAAATTAACTTTAATAAATAGTTGTTGGAGCAAAAAGTAGAGTTAGCTATCGATAGTTCTGTTTGGCTGAAGCCCCCACAAGTACAGAATGCAAATCAATGACAGGGCAGAATACATTTCTGGCCATGTGTCCTAGATGATGTTCCTTTCATACAACTGAAGCAGGAATGAAAACCTGGAAAGGCATATTTAATCCAGAGGAGGTGATGCAGAACATCATTGCACTGCTGAAATAGCATGGCATTCACATTCTCTGAACAGAGAGACATAATTCTCTCTCTCAGGATTTTTCCTGGAGAAGCACAGAGAAAAGAAGAGAAAACAATTCTTATCTCTGCTCCTGTGTTTTGCACATGTGGAATGTGTTAGGGGATTGGTTACCCAAGGTGATTGCTGGATTGGATTCTGGTGATGGTGTTTGGGTTCATGGACCAATTGGATCCAGCTGTGTCAGGACTCTCAGCAGAGAGTCACAGGTTTTTCTAGTTAGTGATAGTAAATAAGTAAGTGTGATATAGTAAGTATGTATGTAGTATAATACAGTATCTCTTTAAAATAGTATATTAATGTAATATAGTATGTTTGATAAAGCCAGTGTTCAGCATTCCAAAGCCCTGGAGTCACATGCCAATCATTTTCCCTTCGGCAGATTCGCCTTCATACTATAAAATACAGCACGGACACCACAAGTCCAAACTTGGGAACAAAAATATGTGTGTCCTGTGGGGAGGCAGAAGGAGTGCAGCAGTGAGCACAGATCAAACCAGGATCTTGCTCAGAACCAGCCTCATCAGTGGAATCAGCCCTTACCAACCAGCTGTGGGGTGAGGGAAGCTCACAGAGCCACTTGAGGAGCTCTGCTCAGCCTACCAGCAGGACATTGGTTATTTGTGCCCTTGCAAGGAGGCACAGCAGAGGTGCCTGTGCTCCCCTCCCTCTGGCAGTAAAAGCTGGGTGGCCTGGCAGTGTGTGGCTGTTGGAGGGGACGCTCACGCGCAGCTGCAGCTCCCCGGCGATGCGGCGCAGCTGCTGCAGGTCGAAGAGGTTGTTGTAGGTCCTCTCTGCAACGCGGCTCAGGGCAGACACGAATCTCTTGGCCTGCGACCGATTGCTCATGCCAGACCCGTGCTGGGAGCGCTCGAAGTCCAGCTTCCCAAACTCATCCGAGTAGGTGCCCAGCATGCTACAAGCAGGTTACAAAAAGAGATCAAACCCTCACCAGGAGATGAAAGCAAACGTATGTGGATTTGATTTGAGAGAGCTTTCAGAAGCCACATAGAAAACCACCCCCTATCAAGTCACCCTCTAAGGGAACTTAGACTAAGCATTCATCCAAATCACTTTTAAACTTTAATTGTTCACCTGCACTGGAGAGTGATCTATGAAGTGCAAAAACCCTTCAGCAGAGCCTCACGTCTGTGTTACTGTGCCCAGACACACAGAACCACTGTGACCACACAACTCACAAGCCTAAGCAGTTGTGTTTGACTGAGGGCTGCTGGCAGCTTTTAAAGAACAGCTAACAAACCCAAATAGTAGTATCATGGGCCTAAGCCTGATAAAGTGATTTCTTCACTGTGTTTGAATACGTAAAGAAAAGACGTTTCAAATAAATAGCATTGTGATGATTTATTTTTAAAGCAGTATTTTTTATTACCTGTATTTCATTATCTCTATTACATCCTCAGCATCTTCCTTGGTAGATTTCTCTCTTAATTCCAGCCTTGATCGTGCCTTAAAACAGAAAAAAATACCTTACAAAGGTTTAAGATACAACTGAGTTCAAAAAGGGGTACAATCACTCTACAAGGGCTACAAGGACAAACTTTAGGAGCAGAGATAGAACCTAAACCTACAGGATCAGAGGAAGATTTTTCTATTTTTTGTTAGTGTATCAATGTCACCTTCTGCATACTTGCACTTTTAGGCTGTGGCTTGGAGTTCATTTGCTTTTTAGCAGTGTAGCCTTGTGAAGCAGCAGATCACAAATAGTGTTGTTAAGGCAGTGCCAGGGAAAACAGAAGCAGTCTAGGTTCAAGGTGGGCAGCAGGTTGTTCCTTCCTGCACCTACTTTTTCTCCTTTTGGGGAATGTGATAGATTCTCTTTCCATCTCCTCAAGGGTGTTTTGCTTTATAAGAAGTTTTAAGGAACAGTAGCTCTTAAGCACTTCTAAGCCTTTTGCTTTTTTTTTTTAAACAAAACAGAAAAAGCATAGGGGTGAAGAAGCTGTAAAAAATGGTAGTATTTGGGTAGTACCTTAGGAATAATCTCTTTGCTTTCAATCCCTTAAGCATTCCAGCTTGCATTTACCTCTGTCAGTCGAATCAGGGACTCCAGCTGCCTTGTGGTGATGGGGGTGCTGTCTGCTCCTTGGTTCTGTTTCCGGAGCTCAAGGTAGAAGTCCTGGAGGACTTGTGCAGCCTCTGGAGATAAGTTTGGGTGCACGTACTGCCGAGCGTATCCGACGTACTTCCTCAGCAGCTGATGGGGAATGGCATCAAAGCTTTCTCCTGCTGAGATCTAGCACCATTACAATGAGTTAGATTTCTGTCTGTCAGAATTCTATACAATAAAAATTTTAATATCAAATCATCATCTTTATGCTTTATCTGGTGAAGTCATCACTATAAGGGCTTTGGTGCTTTGTATATGAACAGTGTACTTCAAGTCCCCACGCTATGCTCAGACATGTAAACACACACACTTGGCCATTTCAGAAAAAGCAGCCAAGGGTTCTCATCTAAAATGATAGCAAGTGCCAAATAGAACCCGTTATAAAGTTAAATCGTTTCTCAAAAAGAGAAAATCCCAATTCCCACAGCTCCAGAGAAGACTAAACCATCACTGCTGATATCATGTTTCCAAAAGTGCATGGGTTTACCTCCAGTAGGAGTATTTCTCCCAAGATCTGGCATTTGACAATATCAGCTCTCAAAGCCATCACTGAAGTCTAATGAGAAACATGTTTCGTCTTCTATACTTCCCAAATCCATGGAGTTGCAGATGCCCGAGGATTTGCTTCCACACTGCTTTATTTGGATTCAACACTCCATCACAGATCACGTTATACCAAATTATTACAGCCAGCCCACTTCTGTAGCTCCTTACCGAAACCCAACACAGCAAATTTGCTTTAGAGCATCTCACACAGCAGCCCCAGGACAAGTCCCACCTTCAGCCTCTCGAGCAGGGGTCGGTCTGAGGGGGCCTGGAGGACAGAGTGCTCCTGGGAGCTGGCCCGGGTGACCAGGGCGCTGCTGCAGGCGGCGCGCCGGCCGGCCCGCAGGGCCATCACGTGCTCGGACAGCAGGTGGTCGTGGTCCTCGTTCGGCGTGTCCAGCAGGATGAAAACCAGATCAAATCTTGACAGCAGAGCACTCCCCATTCTGGAGGAAACACAAGGAACTTGGAGTGCTTGGAGAAGTGGGAAAAGTATAGCAACTCTGTCCCACTTCAAACATGGGTAAAAGATCCTGTCCTGCTCATTCAGAATAAAGTACAACAGGAATTTCTCTCTCAAAAGCCACTAAAAATTATTAAAGTTTATGTTCACACTCCAAGATTCTAGAAAGCAACTGTACACGAGCTACAAGACTGCCAGAAGCATCTGCTCCTGAATGTGAATTATAAAAGCAGCATTTCAGAAGGGGCTCACTTTAGGTTCTCAGACACTGTTTTGGCTTTGTTATAATGTCCTCCAACGGGGTTTGCTGCAGCAACAATGGATGTCCGAGCTGGCAGACTGCAAACAATGCCAGCCTTGGCCAGGCTGATGCTCTGCTGTTCCATGGCTTCCAGCAAAGCCTGGTGTTGGTTTCCCATCTTATCAAATTCATCTATTCCACAAATTCCTGGAAGCGATTAAAACAGGACAAAGATTTATCAGACAACACATTAACTAAAGGACAAGCATGTCCTACAATCTGGTGCTACATCAGAAGTTCAACTCAGAACTCTAGGGACTGCAGGAGACATTGGAAAATCTCCATTTCAGCCAGCTTTGTTTTCATTCCATAGTAATGCAACCAAACCACTATGAACTCAGCCTGACTTGGGGATGCAGCATTTTGGTGATTCATTAAGATGATGAAACAAGCTTTTTAAAAGTAGACAACGTATCTCATAATAAAGTCCTTTTTCAAAACCAGTAGAAGTCCAGCAGCTGACATCAAGTCAGATCCCTGAACAAAAAAATCCTAGTTCTTTGACATAGTAAGTCTGGTATATGAACTGGAGAACTGAAGTTTCCCTACGCTCTAGGAAAGCAGGAATTGCCCCCACAGAAGCCACTGGAGAAGCTCAGAACTTCCCATGGTGTGGAAACCCAGTATCACACTTCAAATAGACATTTTTAGTCCACAGTTAACTGAGCACTTTGGCTTAGCTGAGACTCAGCAGCACACACACTCCTGCCCCTCACACGTGGCTACACAGAACCTGTGGCATTCCATGGATTACCTTGATCTCCAAGCACTAAGGCACCAGCTTCCAAGGCAAAATCTCCAGAAGTGCCATCTCTGGAGAGTGTAACAGTCAGGCCAGAGCTGGTGGAAGTATTACCACA
Source organism: Ploceus nigricollis (assembly GCA_013399945.1). Lineage (NCBI taxonomy): Eukaryota > Metazoa > Chordata > Aves > Passeriformes > Ploceidae > Ploceus > Ploceus nigricollis. The sequence continues at coordinate 159,649 of VXBC01010168.1, forward strand.
AACATACACACCTCGAGGAGCGATGTTACACACAGCCTAGAAGAGAAACAAATACTTTTTCCCTCCCCAAAGTGAAGAACTTCATAAGCCTCATTCTAGAGAAACAATTCAAAGTAAACCCAAATTTGTTTCTTTCTACTGAATGTGGCCCAACAGTAAAGCTCTAACTCCTTGAAACTCCAAGACACATACTTCTGCAAAGCAGTAGGAGTAACTTTTCTTGTATGGTATTCTTTTTTTAAGTAACAATGTGAAAAAACAAATCAGTTACTCTATGCTGGAGAGCCCTCATCCAACAAAAGAATAATTTTAAAATTTTGTTTGTTAAGGTGCTTGCATGCAAATCCATCACTTTGACTAAGTGCAAATCATATCCTAACGCAACAGGTCCATGTTAGAAGGACTTTTTAAAGAAGGTCTAGGTGAACTCTGTCCCTCTTTCACTTCACTATGAAGTAACTATGGAAAAAGACGTTCAACTTAAAAATCACTCAGTCTAAGGAAAAAAAAATGTATTACTAATTGTAATAGTCATGCAGAAATACCTAGTGAGATCAAAACCCAAACACAGCATTAGGTCCCTTTCCCAAAAAGCCCAGATCTGTGCCAGCAACATAGAAATAGGGTGAGGAATGGAAGTAAACCTCACAGGAGGAGAGTCACAGGGTATTTGAAGTTGCATTTGTTCAAAGATGAATTACTTCGTTTCACAACAGAGCAGCTAAATGAAGACAGGAAGGAGTGAACCTGCTCACTGGGGAAAAGGGCTGGTGACAAGAACTGTATAAGGGAGGACAGCAAGCCTGTAAGCCTGTCCTTGAAAGCCCATGGGCCTGACCAAGGACACCTGCTTTGGTGTTTTAACAAGCTCCCTGGATGGCAGGAGAGCCCTTTGGATACACTCCTGTACTTGAGGCATCCTACATAAAAAGATATCTCCAGCCAGGCTCAGTCAACCCTTTGGTCTCAGCACAGTTAACCTACCATGGCTGCAAGACAAGATAACAAGGAAATAGAGGAAACCAGAAAATAGTAATAAAGGAAACCATACTTGCAACATTTGACTTTTTCCTAATCCTGGATCTCCAACAACCAGAACATGTGGATCTCCTCGCACTGGGATTCTGTTCTTGTCATCCACGAACTTCTGGCATCCTCCAAACAAGGCCAGGGCCAAACCTGCCTTCACAATCTGTTGTGGTAGAGGCCAACACTGGTAAGCCACAGTGACCTGTAAAACAGTTCCTGCCCCTTCCCCCTGTGTTCCAGATAAGCTTTGTGAATCCTTTAGGACTTGAGTGTGGTATAAACATTTCAAACTGGAATTACAAGTGGAGTTTTTGGTGTCACTCCCCTGATACCAAAAGAGTTCTTAAATTACTTACCTCGTGGCCATAGATTGCAGGACAAAGAGAGCTGAAAAGCAAAGCACAAGGTAACATAAGTGGAAGACAAATCATGTATTACTATAAATAATCACTTGTCCCCTCTCTCATCATAGAATACCTTATTAAGCATAAAACTTTTTGGGTAGCTGTTGCTGAATTTCCAACAGAAATCAGCAGCATCAAATTTCTTGAAATTTTTGGAAAACCAGAAATGACAGAAGTAAGAAAAGCTTTTCACTTGAGTCCCCACAAAGACAAAGGAGAACCAGCTTCCCAGTGGTAACTGCACCTATTCTTGTCTTAATCAAGTAACTACCTGTAACCCTCCTTTTAAAGTGCTGGGTTTGTGTTCTTTGACTCCACTGGGAGGGCCTGAGGGACACCCCAGGTAGAAGAGCACTTTTTAGTCTGAACTGAGGGTCTTTCACACCCTCTGCTCAGTTCTTGCATCTCTTTCCTCTACCGTGGAAAAGCGGAGGACAAGATGGTGCTTGTTGAATTTACATGGTGAGGAACAAAATCAACTAACTGCTTTTTTTACCCAGAGCTTTCTGTCTAAGGTTAAACTAGAACACAGGTAACTGCTCGTATCCCTAAACCACTCCCAGAGAGCTCCAATTAAGACTGCAATACTTTCATCACTCCCCCCCAAGTCCCTTGCCCACTGCAGTTTGTTAGATCTCTGTGGTTTCTATTGCACGAGGCTCAGACATTTCACAGCTTTAGGATGAGCTGTCACATTTGTCTGAAGGTGGTCACACTGATCCATGTCTAATCCTAGACCCAGTCTGGGTCTGATACAACTTACTTCACAATGAGCCTGAAGAGATTTTCCTCAGCTTGAATTTCTTGGATAGCATAGAGGTCTTTAAGGGAAAACTCCATGAATGATCTCTGAAAGGTCTCATCATCAAAATTCTTCAGTTTTTGTCCTTTACTGTTGCTGACAGAATTCGCCTCAATGTACAGTAAGAACATACACTTGTCATTCTTATTTTTAGAAGCTCCTGTTAGAAAAATTGAGAAAGGATGATGGAGCATTTTTTTGTCAATAAGCACTCATATTATCTACAAATGGCATAAAGTCAGAAACATGTACATCTACAGCCATGTTCATACTTAAGTACTGAACATCTGCACTTGGTAAAACTGATGCAAAATAAGTTTCTAGCTACATTTGTTCTTTTAAGTTCCCTCCACTTATGTACATAATAAATATTTTCCTGAAATTGAGGACACATGTCTAGAGAGAATTTTGTCCCAGAATAAATAAATTTTTCCAGGGATTTTGAATTATTACATTACTGTTGTCAAAACAAAGTTGAATATAAAATGTTTCCACTCAATATTTTGGAGAAAAAATAAGATGCATGGTGCAGAAGCATTAAACTTACAGCATAGTAATTACTCAGTAATTATCAATTCATAATTAATCATTTTCTATATAGATTGATTACTGAGCAGAGAATTAAGCCTCAGAGTAAAACAGTCTTGCAGTCATCTGCAGTGTATACTTTCAGAGCAGTGCACAACATATTTCTTCATTTTGGGAAAGAAGAGGAAAAAAAGGGTTGAAAAATTTCTCTAGGGAGACTAAACTAAGATAACTCTCCTTCACAACAGTGTGACAGTTCTAATGTCTGGAGGAGATCCTAAAGAGAAAACGTTAAGCAAATAATGCCCTAAAATATCTCTTCATTGTAGAAGTTTGGTAACTTTATGGACACTTTATGGACTTAGGGCACCGAGAGCTCCAATTAAGGGGAGTGACTGTTGTTCTTGTGTAAGCACTACCAGAAACCCCACCAGAGGAAAAAGGAGTTCTCAGATGCTGCACTTCACCTTCCTCGGTGCTTGCCACCTTCACTATGCCTGTGACTGTGACCATGTCCCCTGGGACACAGCTGTCCACGAGATCCTGCACCAGCTCACACTCGATGGTGCGCGGGATCCGTCCTGCTTCCCGCTGCTCGTCTGACATCAGCTCCTGCACCCTGCAACACACGAGGGGGAGCTGGACACCACGCAGCACCTTCCAGTGCAGCTGCAGCACACAGCACCTGCAGCTCTGGGCATCCTTTTCAGGCCACGCTTCACTAAATGGGTGCAAACCACGCATAAAACCCAGACATGCTCTAAGTATGGACTCCGAGTTGAAATTCAGACTTTCTACCACTGATGAGCATGTTCATGTACAAATAAGTACAGTACATAAAGTAAAAGAGATCCATATAAAATAAAATGCAGAGCTCAGACATTATAGCCCCCGTGAATTCTTAATAGGTATTCCAACCCTGGAAAAGCCCAAGGAATTTCTCGGACCATAACAAGAAGAGCAGTTGACTCTCTGGTTGTGAGGGCTCCAGCTCTGGCTCCGCACCTGGAGCTCTGAGATTCCCTGGAAGGCAAGCCAAGCTTTACCGAAATAGCTGTGACGAACAGCGCCCTCTGGAGCTGCTAAGAACAGCACAGAGATTTTACACGAATATCACTTCCAACTAAGATTTTTAACCCTCCACTTTACTCCCAGCTCATTCAGGTCAAGTGGCACAGCTGACCAATATTACCTAACAGGGTTTTTCTAGCTGACTTACAGCTCGTTAAAGGGAATCATGAAATCATAGATGCCATTAGAAATTATTGAGAAAAGCAGCAAAGAGCACAAACTGAGCATCTCTTCAAGAGCTCGGTAAGAGCAGAAGGAATTTCCAGGAAACTCTAACAGGGTGGGTTACAAAGTATATCAGTACTTGGATCAAACAACTGCTTTGTGATACAAATGTTGGAGTGCTTGCTGCAAAAGAATAAGATTATTAAAATCACACAGTGTGACATGGGTTGAGCCATCCTGTCACTTTTTGAGTGTCCTGTCACATCACATTTTTGTGCTTACTTGACAGACTGCCAGTCCACTGTGGTGGTTAGAGGAGAGCTCCTGTCAGCTGTGAAGGACCGGCCCCGGCACTCGGGAACAAGGCACTGCAACAACAGGAATTGATTCATTCCCAGCCTTTTTTAAAGTCCCAGGGTGAAATTGTCTTATTTGATTAAAAAAAAAAGGAAAGCGAAGCAATAAAATTCAGCATCATTCGAGGAAAAAAGACAATTAAATTAGGGTTACAAATTAGGATGTACATAATTAATGAGGATCTATCAAGCACACAAACACCTGAACTCTGACTCATAGCTGTTAGAGCAAACACACCTGAATTGTGTGATCCCCTCAGTGAACTCGTTTGAGAATTACCAGGCACTGTCCTACGTCCAATGACTTCTTAAGTCCAGGTAATAAAAAGTTAAATTAAAATAGAAAGTTCTAAACCAAAAGACAAACAATGTAAGCATAGAAAACCACCACAGCAAGGTGGAAGGGTCTTTTTAAACACAACTGGTGAAATGGAAATTAAAAGAGATAATATTTTTTCCAGATTTCCAAAAATTTCTATGTATTTTTTGTCACATATCCTGTTCCAGCAGCATACATTTTTTGCAAGTAACAAGGGTCTGAAGTAAGAAAAGTTGCACGGTATGTCTAATTATTTTTCAATGTGTTTCAGTTGTTTAACCTAGCTTTAAAGACTTTTTTCCCCCTTTTTTTTCAACACCTGCAGTGCTGCTTTTTTGTGAAAACAGAACAAAAAGCACGAAGTTCAATGGTTTTGGCTTACCTTGGTGGGAAGGGTGTACTTGCCATCAGGGAGAGGAACACCCTGCACATCCCCACAGGCAGCACAGACGAAGGCCAGGTTGGTGCACAGGGGTTTGATGTTGCTGACCCTCACCACGGTGCCACGCAGGGCGATGTACTTGCCGTAGCAGTTGGCCCTCACGTTTTTCAGCTGGGTTAGAGGCTCATAGTTGTACACCCTGCATTACCACATAGAAAAAAAAGGACAAAAATAACCCCCAAACACATCCTAACACAAACAGACAAAAAATCCTACTCCCACCTAAAAAGGGTAAAATCCAGAAAAAAAGCCCCAAAGAACGTTTAGAAGTATTTGTTCGGTGGACCCATGGTATAGTCTTTGATTCCTGCTCTAGAAAGCAGCAGAACATTCAATATTCTTCACATGAATCCACCTCAACAGCCTCAAACAGTACAGTTTATTTATCCAGTGACACCTCTGGCCTGGCAATACATTACTTTAACATCATCCATAACTGTTTCTTTCCATAGTTTCAGATAAAGACTGGAATTTAGACTTGCAACACAGAAGGACCAAAGTTTTACTATGGCTCTGCCACTACCAGCAGGGAATCAGAAACAATAATAAAAAAGAAAATAATTTTTAAGAGGTAATTTGAACTCCAATAGAGCTTACACACCCAGTTCCCTCGGACCCTTGAAGTGTGAGGTGCCGTTACTTCTGATAAAGAAAAAAAAGTTCTAAGGACTTGTTTTATTAAAAACTTCTCCAGTCAACAGAAATCTAAATAATTCTGCTTTTAATCAATACATGTTTTATAGAACAGTTGTTCTACTTATAAGCCACTTCTCTACTTACAAGCTTTTCTAGTTCAAGCTGTTTGTTCAGCTTATAAGGAGGTTTCAGTTCACTTTTTCCTTCACAAGGACATGAAGTCACAGCAAAGAGAAAAAGCAGAATGTAGAGTGCTCTTCTGGAAAAAGCTTCACAGAGCCCAGTTCTCCCTTAAACCTGTTAGCCATGCATGGACACTGGCAAGGATTAGCCAGGAAGCAAACAGCTCTTCCTTGGGAAGGAAGAAGTGGCCAGCAGGCCTTACCTGGCGTGGATGAGAGGCACGTTTATGATAGGTTCCCCCTGCAGGGGCAATCCCTCCTGCACCTGCAGCTCTGCCGCGTGTCTCTCCAGGTCCTTGGTGAGCACCTGCGCGGAACAGGAAGGGGGACACAGACACCCAAAGGAATTACAACTCCAACAGGGAGTTCTAAAACACACACAGGTGTCGGGACTACATTTAGTTTTAGTCAACTGCTCCAATGGTGAATAAGAAAAATGCACCAAGACCAAAGCAATTTCAAAATGTGATTTTGTGGGTCATACAGAAAGAGGAGAGATTGAAGGATTTGAGTTTTAAACAAACAGTAATTTTCCCTAGGAAAGAAAAACACAGAGATCTGGGGCTCATAACATAATTGCCTCTAAGTGTCACTGATTGTTTTTTGTTGTGAGGGTTCTGCTTCCATGTACCAGAACCTTGTGCTTACCTGATGAATTGCCAGACCCATACACTGCAGTATTTTCTGAGGCATGTCCCTTAGCTCAGCAGATATATTTGGTATTGATTTAGTCAGCTCTCTGTCCTGGATTAGCTCCTTATAATCCACGAGAATGCTTCCTTTTCTTTCTATTTCATCCTGGGAAACATCATAAATGATAAAATACACTTCAAATTAGAAGTGAAACACCCAAATTATGCCCCAAATGTTTCAGGTCTCTAATGGAGGTTACTTTTGATGGCAAAAAACCCACTAAAAATCTGTAGTGTTCTTGTATCAACAACAGGTTGTTGGGGTGGGATAGGTTTGGCTTTGTTCCTTACCTTGTCATAAAGCTCAATGCGCTGCATGAAAAACTTCTCAAAGGCTTGAGTCTTCTGGACAAAAGGAGACTTGTCATTGTAAACTAATTAGAAACACACCACGTTAGTGACAGAAATAATTCTTTCCACTTCACAAAATACATAAACAGGTGATTTTTCTTCCATTGTTTTTCTGCATTGCAAAACTAAGGAAGATGATAGATCTCCACAGGATGCCAGTAATAATCACAAAGGTAACAGTATATCACAAGAGTGGAGTCTTTATTGTATTTATGTTTTTATAGATTAAATTTTGGTTGTTCTTTATTGAACTTATAACTCTACTAACACTACATGTAATCCATCCTAGAAAAAAATTAACTTAAATACTTGCTACATGTAATTTTGGTCTAAAGATACCTTCAGAGAAATAAAGTTTCCAGCCCTTATAGGGAATAAATTGGTCCATCGTTGATTGGACTAGGCGAGATTTTCCTGGGGGAAGAAAAAAAAAAAAAAGTGGATTGAAAAATACGGATAGTGAAATTTTGCAAGTTTTATTCTCAGTGATTCTTTTGACCACGGGAGACAAACAGCTGTAATTGCCTAGCACGGTGCGTTATAAGAAAAGCATTACGGCTTCAGACAGCAGATAGAAGCACAGGGGCTGGCTCACCAGGTTCGGGCATCCTTTTGGGCTCTCCCTTCTGTCCTCTGCCTCGCCATCCTCCTCGCCATCCTNTGAGCAGCGGCGGCGGCGGCCATGGAGGGCGGCCCGAGCGCGCGCATCCGTGAGGGCGACTGCGCCGTGCTCAAGCGGGACGAGGTCTTCAAGGCGGTGTCGGTGCTGCGCCGCAGGTGAGCGCCGCGCCGCGCCGGCGGCTCCCGGTGCCGCTCGGCGCCTCGGCCGGGGGTTGCGCCTGCTGCCCCCGCTACTCTCGTTGCGGCTGTGGCGGGGGCCCCCCGCGGGGGGGGGGGGGCG
>VXBC01010168.1:167535-180650 GCA_013399945.1 Ploceus nigricollis
GGTGCCGCTCCAGGCAGGAATAGCGGCCCCGCGAGGCTCGTGTGACAGGCGGTGGGAAAGGTTTTAATGTTGCCTCGGTCCCTGTGGCGAAAAAAAGCCCTTAAGGCCGGAAGATCTCCTGGCCGCTTTGCTGATGAGACTTTGGAAGAGGTTTGAGGGTTTGGCGTTGCCGGTGTCAGAGCGGTGCGGGTTGAAGAGGAGCCCGAGCAGCGTGTGCTCGCTGTGGCACGCAGTCTCTGTGAAGTGCTAATCAGGATTGTTAATTGGCGTGGCACGCAGTCTCTGTGAAGTGCTAATCAGGATTGTTAATTGGCGTGGCACGCAGTTTCCGTGAAGTGCTATCAGGATTGTTACTTGCCCTGAGCGTGCTCAGCGGCGTTAGTGTGCAGGAGGGTGCTGGCCGCTCTGGCTACTGCTGCCAGGAAAGGGCTCCCATTTCTTTTTCCCCGGCAAGTGGCATAGCAAGAGAGCGCCTGCAGCCCAGCAGGGAATGCTGGGCATTATTATCTGGGCACAGCCTGGGCTCTCCCCCTGGCAGCAGACAATTTTGTAGAGCAGTGTGTGGAAGTCAGCGTTGGGCAATGCGGCCAGGTGTCCGATTCAGTAGGATGGAGATTTAAAGGTACTGGGCTTGAATGGGACTGGTTTGAAAATGGTGTCATTCAGAATTAGTGCTGAGTATAATTTGCGTAATTAGGGCTCATATTGGCAAGTTTTGATTTGAATGTGGGTGTGGCACAGATCCTGATACCTGTTTCATTTGCCGAGATTGGTATTTCCAGGGATAGCAAGGCAGCCTTTGTTGGTCAGCCTGAAAGTTAAAGGCTTTGTGAATTCTGTTTTTAGTGAAGGAAGATAAAATGCACACTTGCCTTGGTGCAATCAAAATGAAAGGGATGGTATATTTTAATTTCTTTTAATGAAACATTTCCAGGATTGCTGTCTGTTTTCTTCATAGTCTTTTGGCAAATCTTATTTCAGAGGAGCTTTGCAAAATACAGGACCATGCTCATCTTTTTGCTACTACTCTGCATGACCCAGCTTGGATTTAATGTATTTCTGACTTTCTAAAAAAGGATGCTGACAAAGGCCATAGCTTTATTTTATCTGTCATTTGAAAATTCTTAAGTTCTTCCTATGTGGTCTATTTAAGTTCTTTGCTCTTTTCCTGACCAGTTTCAGTTTAATGTGGGTTTTGTGGTTCATTTCACTCTTTGTGCTTGTCCTGCTTTTCTTCAGGGATACAGATGGAGATGTCATATATAAAGCTATAGTTTAGGCTCAGGTATAGTGGGTTTCAGATACAATAAAGATAATGCTTTAAGTATTACTCACTTTTCTGTTATTTCAGAAAAATCATTTTTGAGAAGCAGTGGTTCTACCTGGATAATGCCATCGGACATATTTATGGAACTACGTTTGAAGTAACCAGTGGTGGAAACCTCCAGCCAAAGCAAGAGGTGGAAGAGACTACCACAGGTATCCCAGAGGATTGACAGTTGGAAAAACTATTTCAAATTCATTTGTTTCTTTGATGATACCAAAGAAATTGGGAAAGCTTTCTATTAATCATTTGTTAACTACATGCTGCTTCCATTCTTTCTGTCATAAAAGTGCATGGTTTTGTCTTGATCAGTGGTTTCACTAGTCCTGTAAGAAATAATCTTTTTAATGTGGGAGAAAATTTCAACCTTAGTCTGGGTGATTTTATTTACATTAAGTTTTACCTCACATATTGCATTTCCTTGCTTAGGCTGTACTTTGCAAGGCCATGAAAAATGTGTGTTTAACCACGAGAAATCTGCTTTCTGTGACACTACAATCATGTGTTTCTCCCACTTATTTGGAGCTAGATTTTACAAATCTATATCCTTTTCCTTTAGAAACAAAGGAAGCAGGGACAGATAATCGTAACATAGTTGACGATGGGAAGTCTCAAAAACTGACTCATGATGACATAAAGGCTTTGAAGGACAAGGGTATTAAAGGACAGGTAAAAATAAGGTTTTGGTGTCATTTCTGTGCTACCTTGATGGTTATATTTTAGTTTCTGAAAAAGGATATTATTTTTATCTGTGCATAGATTTCAGTGCTTTTTCTTTGTTCATCTGGTCAAGTCTTTTTTCTTTTTTGGTTTTACAAAAATGCTAAAGCTGTTTTCAGAGAAAACTTTACGTAAGGTTGGCAACTTTGTCAGAGGAGAGTAAAGAATAAATTTTTGTGGCATCAGAAGTCATAACAGATAAAAGAGTACAGCTCACATAATCACCATTTAGTTTTGCTTGTGTATAAGGTTCAAAATACTATTTCTGTATTACAGAGGTATTAAAATTGTGCAATAATTGAACTGTCAAAGGTGTAGGAAAAGATTATGGCCAAGCAATGAAGTTTTACCAAAGGACACTGTGTAACAAATGTACCACCACTGTGCCTGTAGGCAGTGCCTGCCAGACAGGGGTGATGCTGGTGCTTTACCTGTACCTGGAAAACTGAGAGTATTCCCAAGAGATCAGTTCTGTTCTGTTAGAAAAGGGGTTGGTATTTAAGCCTACACCTTTCATAAAGTAAGGGATCTTTAAGCTGTCTTAAGTTGTTACCAAAGCATTGCAGCCAGTTCTGTTGTGCAGATGCTGTCAGGCACAATCCTCTCTGGTTCCTTTCTAATAAAACCAGGAAATTCTTCATGCTTACCTCAAGTTCCTCTCCTGTTTGCATCTTGCTCTTTGGAGCAGTTTTTCTGCTTTTGCCTGCTGGGTCCAAGGAGTTTGGAATGGTTCTTCTGTTTCCATGGTTGTGCTGCTGGTTGTGTTATCTCTTGGAGAAGAATGTGCTAATCAGGCTGACAGCTTTGATGGTTTTTGTTTTCACTATCCATGGCAGAAGATCCCTCTGACTTTCCTATGTGTCCTCAGCAAGCCCGTGTCATTCATCTCCTGTGCTTTTATTAACTCTGCTTTCTGGACTGTAACTGAATATTCATTTTAAGCTACATTAGCAGCAATAGATATTACTCCTCCCTAAATGTCTTTTAAAATCTGAATTCTTGTTTGTGAATGGTGTGTCTTGGTGATGCAGGACTGTTTCCTCACTGTAAATTTTACTGGAATATAAAAAAAACCCCTACAAAACAACATAAACAACCCAGGCACTGGATTTATTTTTTCCTAGAATAAAACAAAAAAGAAAGAGATTCTGTTTCAAATCATTAATAACACATATTAAGTGTTTGAAGGAATAATGACTTGGGAAGCACAATAGGAAGTGAGGTATACTTGCAGCACTCTGTTATTTGAGCAGGTTTTTAAAGCACAAGGGGAGCTGCAGTGTCCAAATTGAAAACACCCCTTTTTTCACTTGTCCCCTCCATGTTTAATAGAACCCATAATCTTAGCAGTTACACTACTTGGATCACAGAACCCAAAATAGCAGCATTTTTGTTCTTGTGTTGCTGGCATGGAGACAAACCCTGAGCAAGGAGAGTCCTGTTGGATTGCTTTGGGTTTGCTGGAGGTCCTAGTGATCCCTCCAGCTGGAACCTGAAAGCATGAGAAAGAGTTGGGTTGGCAAAGGGTGGACATTAGAACAGGGAGACCAAGAAACCAAAACTGGAATTCTGGGAAGACGTGGGATCTAGAGAAGGAAAAAAATCAGGAGGATTATTGCAGGAAGTAATAAATGCTAAGGAGTTGGACATTGTGCAAGGAGTTGGTACAGTAGTGTGGCAAAATTTGTGAGACTGAAAAAATTGTTAGACTGAGGGAGATATCTGGTGATTAACCAGAGCAGAAGGGAGGAACTACATGGAACAGGGAAAAAACACATCTTCAGAGATGCTGGAATCAGAGAGACCCAAAGAGGCAGTTGGATGAAACAAAATATTCCTGAATATTCCGGGATAAACATTTTTATATCTATATTTTGTATGCTAAACTGTGTGATTAAATTCCTACATGTAGTCAGTGTAATGCCTCACTGGTCCTGTTGGTTAACAGAGATTGACTTTGCCATTAGTGTCAGGAGAAGTTCATGGTATACATGCCTCTACTGGAAGAAAATATTTTCAGTGCTTGTTTAAAAAAATACTGTCTATGAAATGAATGAGAAATAAATGCTAGCTGTAACAAAAATGAATTGTCTCTTCCAAGGAAATAGTTCAACAGTTAATAGAGAACAGTACAACATTCAGAGACAAAACAGAATTTGCTCAAGATAAATACATAAAGAAGAAGAAAAAAAAGTAAGTGAATTTTAAAATGTGAAAAATACTTGGTAATTCCCTAAATTGTTGAGATAAAATAAGACCATTACTATGGTTTTTTTCCAGATACGAGGCAGTTATTACAATTGTGAAGCCATCCACTCGCATCCTTTCAACAATGTATTATGCAAGGGAACCTGGAAAAATTAAGTGAGTTTTCATTTTGTTTCTTTTTTCAAATGATAACAGAAAGATACTTTAATACTTTTAAAATACCTGCACTGTACCAAAGTATGCAGTACTCACCTTTCTTCTCTTGCCCTTGAATGTGAAGATTGTGATTTAATGAAAGATAACGTGATACTGAAAATTAATTAATATGGCAGCAAACAGGAGAACTCTTTTGCATGCAGCTCCAGAATTTACCATTTCCCTATCAACACCACCTTGCTAACTGCCCACACAGACAGAAGTTCTTTGATTTCCAAAGGTACCTCTTACCTGCTTTGGCTGCTGGCCAAACATCCCTGTTTTCTGGCTCAGTAACACGATAACCAGCCACTTGCCACAGGCAAGAATTGTTGTCTTTAACCTGTCAGAGATTCAAAATCCTCAGCCAGAAGTCTCCAGATTTTAAAAACCTGTGGGTAACATTGGGGTTGGAGTCAGACAGGGCCATGACTACAGGGATCTGGCCTGGTTTGGTTTTCACTCACCTCACCTAAGAGAAACTTTAATGGTGGACTGATACATTTTTAAATGAAGGAATAGTAGATATAGGATGCTGGGATTTAAAATTTTCAAATACATGTTATTTAAGGCTTCTCAAACCTTCTTCCTTCTCCTTCCACATCTCTGCACTTGGCTGTTTTTCACTATTGCAGATTAGTTGTAATTTCTGTAGCTTTCACTAAGTCTCTTCAGTGCATGTGCTGGGTTTTGGTCCTGGGTTACAGGTGATGCTGGCTCCTGCAAAACAGGTGAAAACCACACAAGGGATTCATTATTGGATCAGCAAATCCATCCATACCATTTGTTCTTTACAAAGCTGACATGCCAGAGAAAAAACAAACAAAAGGTTGAAGAAATACTTTCTCTGAGTGGCACAGCCAAGATGTCCACTTTGCTATGTGCACCCTGCTGCATATCCTGCTTTTGCTTTTCCTGGCTGATTTCTTGTTGGCTCCAGTTCTAGTTCTTCATTATCAGAGGTGTAATTAGAAGTCTCTGTGTGGTGACTCTGAAGGTCACTGATGCTTTTTCCAAATCTACCTGTAATCCAACTTTTTTTGGCAGGCTCCTGGGCTAGCAGGCAGGACCTGTAAGCAAAGTGCTGTTTGTTAAATGCCTCTTGTCTTCCAGCCACCTGAGATACGACACCCTGGCCCAGATGCTGACTTTGGGAAACATCCATGCTGGCAACAAGATGATTGTCATGGAAACCTGTGCAGGCCTGGTGCTGGGGGCTGTCATGGAGAGAATGGGGGGTGAGCTACACCAAGGGGGATGGAAATGCACACCTGGGGGACACTGCTGAAAGCTGCACTCCAAAATGCTTCCTCAGCTTCTGAAAACTGGTCTTGCCACCACCAGGATCCAAGGAAAAACTTGTTTTTCCACTGGGGAAAGTTTTTGCATCAGTTGGATTTATCTTTTTTTTATTCAGTACTTTAAAAACCATTAAAAATTAGCATTAGATTTTATAGCCTTGTATGTAGATCTGTTTTAGTTCCTCTCAGCATAATGACATTGAACTCAGAAAAAGCTGTAAGGAGCTTGTATGGAGATTCTTCCCAGACACCTGGAAGTCCAGGAAAGTGAATGGCAGAAAACAGGAATGGTGCCACTGGAATTCTGACAGCACTGGAAATGTTGCAGTTCCTCTTGTTCGCTGCACCACATTTAGTGTGTGCTCTGAAAGTATGTGACATTTCCTTCAGCATATTCTAGGAGAAGTTTGACTCCTGATTTGTCTTTCAAACTCAGCTATCAGTTTCATCATTCTAAGATACCAGGTGGAGGTGACAATTCTATTCCAGAAGCCTGGAAAGGCAGGAAGTGATATGATGCTACAGATTGGTTTTTTGGCCGTGGGGCTACTTCTTGAAGTAAATAAGATACAATTTCAGTTCACCATTGAGAAGTTATTTTTTGTGTGTTTAACATCTCACAGCTCTTCCTTTAAGGCCTGGATATTGAAGAAATTCTTTGCCAAAAAAGGCTCTTTAAATTAACTTTTGGGTTTTATCCAAGCAACTCCATAAATAAGTAATGGAAACGGTACAATTTTGCATTTTAATTATTAAATTAGCAATTTATCACTGCTTGTATAAGCTAATAGCTCATACATTAGAAGAAAGAAGCTAATATTAGCTTCTCACCTAATCCTAAATACATGTTTAATACACAAATATTCCATGAGTTACCTTGTCCTTTTGCATTTCAGTAGCTGTTGTGCTTTCAATAAAGGTTTTCTACCTTGAGGCATATTTCCACAGCTTGTTAAATTTGATGGTTTGATTAAGAGCAGGCAATTTAGTTCCTTTTTCTTAAATGGACCCTTCATTTAAGCATTTTAGAAAGAATTGTAAATTTTTAAGCATTCCGGCTTTCCAATGCGTTTTGATTCTTTCCCTCCCACAGGCTACGGATCCATCATTCAGATGTACCCAGGAGGGGGACCTGTTAGAGCTGCCACCAGTTGTTTTGGATTTCCCAAACCTTTTTTTGACAATCTTCATGAATTTCCTCTCAGCAAAGTGCAGAGTCTCCTGTCTGGAACGTTCAGTACAGAGACTCTGCCTGCAGAGCCTGAGGAGAATGCACTGGTGGAAGAGGAAAGCAATGGACTGAGTGAGGAGAAACAGAGCTCCCTGCAGGAAACAGAGGAGGAACCTGCTACTGAAGCACCTATGGAGATCAATCCAACAGAAGAGCAAGACACGATGGACATTAATGCTGAAGATGTAGAGTTTAAAGAGAACAAAGAAAAAGAAAATAAAGAAAATGTAAGAATATTTATTGTGGCTGTTCAGGTTTCACAATGACTGTGGACATAAACTTCTGCTGTCTGAATCAGCCCTGCTGAAATGCAGCTTAGTCAGGTGTTTAAGTGGAACTCTGTAAGTTGTCTTTTGTCTTACATTAAGATTCAAAAACTGAAAATGCAGTCCAGGCAATAATGACTTGATAAATAATTACCAGTTAAAGTGCCAACTGTTTGTTTTGTTGTTCAAAGGTTCGGGAAAAGCAAATAAAACAGTGGGAGAGAAGGAAAAAGCTGCAAGAAGCTGCTGCCCTGCTGAGAGAGAAGAATGCTGATGGGTGAGTCTGCTTAGAGCTGTCATAGTTTGGGAATGGCATTTCCAGTTTAGTGCTCCCACTGCAACACCCCAGACCATGGAGGCCATGGGATGGAGCAGAGAACTGGGGGCACAAAAGGCACTGGTTGAAATTTTTTCTTTCATTTAAATGGCTTGAAATGATCTAAATATAAGCAATTATTGAAAATGAAAAAATAATCTATCCAAAGAAAAACAGAACCAAGATAGAATCTAATTCAAAATTACTCCCAAAAAATAACGGGATTCTAATTAGCAAAGTAGAACCTGAGGTTTTAAGTTCATTAAAGTGGAACTAAATTTGTTGTTCTGGGAGGGTTTTTTTTGGTTAATTTGTTTTTAGAAACTCATTTCCTTTTTACACAGGAAAAAACCCACATAACTTTATTTTACCTGCTTTAGCCAGGAACAGTTATTGCCGAGGAACAATTCAGCAGAAAGATTTAATATCATAAATTTAAAACAAATGCAGTCACTGTATTCCTAGAAATTGAGCTCCAAAATAGTGTAAGAGTATTTGGTGGGTGTGACTTTTTCACCGTGCTCTCAGCAAATGCTGAAGTGATTCAAGTTAACCAGGTAACATTAATTTAGTTAATTTAATAACATTCATATTAACTTTTTTCCTCCAGAGAATATTGGTTCACTGGAAATAAAGCTGTTCTGCTTGGATAAATTTTACTGCACATTTACTGGTTATTTTCACATGCTTGTGTATAATTTGTGGGTTTTATTACTATGAAATGTTTTAACTCATTCATATACCTCACGTAGCATATTTAAGTGGTAGAATTTATAAACATGCAGAACCAGGTAATTCTGTATTCTCTGAAGTAGTGGTCAAGGAGGTTTGTAAAAAGCTCTGCAGGTGCTGTGGCTGTGACCGTGGAGCTGCCTGAACAGTGGCAGTGTTTGGGTCTGGTTTCACTGCTGTTTGCTGCACCATCACTGTAATTAATGTCTTTGCATTTTGCAAAGGCAAAATTAATATTTGACTTCACTTGTTGTTTCCTTCCATGTAAAATAGCACATTCAGTTGTTGATTGAGTTCAAGGAGGCCTGTGTAGTATTGGTCTCTTGTTTATTTGTTTTCAATCACTTTTATCCTCCTGTTGTCCTCTGTAATGCATGACAGCTGTAACAAATGACATTGTTGAAGGGATGAGGGATTCCTGGCTTTAGGAAGGCAGAATTTATGGTGCCTGAGAGCACTGTCCCAGAGGGCTCAGCCCTGATCCCCACTGCTTCCTTCAGATCAGGAACCACAGAAAACTTGGCATGGAATAAGGAAATGCTTCAAATTAATGACTAGAAACAGACAGGGAAAATAAGGGTTCAGGGATTTTTTGCAGGAGAGAAACAGGGAAAGGACAGGAAAAAGGTGGTTAACATTGGAGGTGGGGAGAAAGACTGAGACTGACTGGCAGAGTAGAGAAAAGCTGTTCATGAGGTGAAGGTGGGCACCAACTTTAGGTACCTGAATTTAACAGTATTTGTTACTGAATGCAGAAGATACCATTCCAGTAAAATTTCTACCTTCTGTGCTGTTGTGTGGTGAAACACTGTTTGTCCTGGATCTGTTGGTTCAATTCCTTTGATCAGAGTTGAGGTCTGATGTTAGGCCACTGAGGGGAAAAAGGAAGATGTTCATTGGGTGTTTGGTGTTCTTTTAAAAAAGACTTTAGAGATGGACTATTCCATTTTCCTGACACTGTGGAAGCAGAAATTTGTTCCTAGGCATGCCAAATGTTTGGAATTAGACCATCTCCCTCCCTCTGCCCCTTCCTGTTCCCCCCTGACCCACTGCATCCATCTTGTGCCTGGCCAGGCTCCCTGCTGGCAGCAATCTGTGCTGCCCTCTGAAAGAGCAGCATTTGATTTTGCCCAGTCTCTCAGGCCTCCCTTCCCTTCCTGGAGCCTGGCAGAGCCCTGGCAGTGCCAGTGCAGCATTCCAAGGCACAGGATGAGTCTTTCCTTTATGGTCTGCTTGGTTCATGATGGAGCACAATTCCTTTGAGGTTTGCATTAGAAATAAATGGTCTGCAAGGCCATGGCTGGCAGACAACCAAAGTGGGAACAATTGAAAAAAGAATTATCTCACCTCCTTATCTCTGTTGTATTTACAAAATTGAACATCAATTTTTACCTCCCTTTTGCCAGGCAAGTTTAACTCTGCTCCAGGGCTGCACATTCCCCTGGAGAACAAATGTTAATTGATGGGGCATCTCAGCAGTGTCTGTGCACTGTGAAGGAGTTTAATTAGCCCCTTCTTTCTGCACAAGCACAACTTAATAGCTAATTAACTAATTACCAACCATTTCTTGCAGTGTAGTTCAGCAGTGACTTTTCTGGATTAAAACTGGAGATAGTGGTAGGGAATCTCAACCACCTGTAGATCCAAGTTATTGTGTGATGTTAAAATGAGGATGGAGAATAGAACATGAAGCCTTTAGGGTGTCTAGGACATAGTTTCTTTTTAAAAGGTTTTTAGTCATGCCTTTTAAGGATTTGTTCTATCTTTAAATATTCTTTTTATATGAAACTATTAAATGAAGACTACTCAGTCTAAAGAGTCATGACTGAGGTCACATTCTAATCAATATTTGGCAGCCACAGAACTTAAAGTGTATTTGGAAAATTTGGGGCAGAGCAAGCAAAATGAAATTTCTTAGATTGTAAGAATTATTGTGGAGCCTGACACAGCTGAAGAGAGTGCTCCTGCAATGCATTTAATATTCTGCACTTTGGGGAGCAATGCTTCAGCCTCTTAATTACACCAGTAGGAAGTAATGACTTGTTTTTACATTTGGGGAGTTGTCAGAGAAATGAAAACATGCTGATGAGACACTTCTAAGCTGTAATTGATTGCTGTGCTAAGTAGGAGGAAATGTCACTACGTGAGTAGGTTTCAGAAGCAGAAAACTAATGTGCATGAAACTTTTTTTGCAGATTAATTGTAGCCAGCAAGTTTCATCCCACACCCTTGTTACTTTCTTTACTGGAATTTGTTGCTCCTTCGAGGCCCTTTGTTGTCTACTGCCAATATAAAGAGGTAAATCAGGATGTTACTTCAGCTGTTAGAGCTCAAGCGTGGTGCCACTGTGCTGTGTAACCTCCTCTTTGGTTTTTCTAAGCCATTATTAGAATGTTACACCAAGCTGAGAGAAAGAGGTGGAGTCATCAACCTGAAACTGTCTGAAACCTGGCTACGGAACTACCAGGTAAGGATGGCAGGAGGGGCTGCCAGAACCATGGGAATTCTGGGGAGCAAAACCTTCCCTGAAAACGGGGGAGGTTGGGCTGACTGAAACAATGTGTAAGCTCAGGCATTTGCCCTACCCTGGAGCAGTGGGTGTTCTGAAGAGCTTTAATGCTTCACTGTAGCCATTTCCAATGGGAAGACTTTGCTTTCTTGCATTTTATTAAACATCTGCTGAAGTATTTGTAGGAGAGTGACAGGGTTAGTAATTCCCAGATGTCCACACAAGGTGGCCTGAGCAGGGGTCCTGTGTTCAGGTGCAGTGAGAGCAGCACTGCAGTGTCCTNTAGATACAGATATTTATTATATATTTTTTTTTTGCTGGCAATGCCATGAAGAAGTAGCCAGTGAGGCAGGAGCTTGTATTATTATGGATTTCTACAGCTGGATTCTCCTCTGCAGCTACTTTAAAGATAAATACACTTCCCAAATGGCTGTTTGTTGTTGTGGCTGGGAAAAAAACTTACATCCTATCCTGTAAGCTGAAATTACTCAGCATGATGTGCACACATAGAGTGGATTTTTACAGGTGCTGGTTGTGGGGTGTGTTTTGGGTGTGGTTTGTTGTTGTTTGTTTGTTTTAAAGGTTTTACCAGATCGCAGCCATCCCAAGCTGACCATGAGTGGAGGTGGAGGGTACCTCCTGTCTGGCATCACTGTTGTCTTGGAAAAGGGCAAATCTGATTCCAGTAACTCAGAAGCACTGAAGATGGAAGAGCCATCATCTAAAAGATGCAAACTTCAAGACCTTCCTTGTTAACATTTGGAGAATGACTGGTGGTTTAGATCTCAGGAGTTTAGTGAAATAACAAGTCCTTTCTGTGCTGTTGGCAGCACAGGCACAGGGCTGTGCCTGTCGTGCATCTGTCAGAGAAAGCAGCAGAACTGCAGGGGAGGGAGGACTGTCCTGCTCCTTAGCAGTTCACATCATCTGAATGAATGTCAAGGGAAACCCTTGGGAGCAAACATCCCACTGAACTCATAGGAACTTCAAAGAGGAGAGAAGATNGAAGACTACTCAGTCTAAAGAGTCATGACTGAGGTCACATTCTAATCAATCTTTGGCAGCCACAGAACTTAAAGTGTATTTGGAAAATTTGGGGCAGAGCAAGCAAAATGAAATTTCTTAGATTGTAAGAATTATTGTGGAGCCTGACACAGCTGAAGAGAGTGCTCCTGCAATGCATTTAATATTCTGCACTTTGGGGAGCAATGCTTCAGCCTCTTAATTACACCAGTAGGAAGTAATGACTTGTTTTTACATTTGGGGAGTTGTCAGAGAAATGAAAACATGCTGATGAGACACTTCTAAGCTGTAATTGATTGCTGTGCTAAGTAGGAGGAAATGTCACTACGTGAGTAGGTTTCAGAAGCAGAAAACTAATGTGCATGAAACTTTTTTTGCAGATTAATTGTAGCCAGCAAGTTTCATCCCACACCCTTGTTACTTTCTTTACTGGAATTTGTTGCTCCTTCGAGGCCCTTTGTTGTCTACTGCCAATATAAAGAGGTAAATCAGGATGTTACTTCAGCTGTTAGAGCTCAAGCGTGGTGCCACTGTGCTGTGTAACCTCCTCTTTGGTTTTTCTAAGCCATTATTAGAATGTTACACCAAGCTGAGAGAAAGAGGTGGAGTCATCAACCTGAAACTGTCTGAAACCTGGCTACGGAACTACCAGGTAAGGATGGCAGGAGGGGCTGCCAGAACCATGGGAATTCTGGGGAGCAAAACCTTCCCTGAAAACGGGGGAGGTTGGGCTGACTGAAACAATGTGTAAGCTCAGGCATTTGCCCTACCCTGGAGCAGTGGGTGTTCTGAAGAGCTTTAATGCTTCACTGTAGCCATTTCCAATGGGAAGACTTTGCTTTCTTGCATTTTATTAAACATCTGCTGAAGTATTTGTAGGAGAGTGACAGGGTTAGTAATTCCCAGATGTCCACACAAGGTGGCCTGAGCAGGGGTCCTGTGTTCAGGTGCAGTGAGAGCAGCACTGCAGTGTCCTGGACACAGGTAAAACTTCTGACACCTGCAGTGACAGTCGGGGCAAGGAGGAGGCACAGCTGGAGGGACAGTCCTTACACAAAGCTGTGATGTGGCTGCAGAAAGGTGACAGGGACAGAATGGAAATCACAGAATCCCTTCAGCCTGGTTTCTGCAGCTGCTGTAGTTTTTTTTTGCAGAGTACCTCACTTCTGAGCACATCATGGCACTTTCATGGGCCTCAAACCTTGGCTTTATAATATATATTTATTTATATATGTATATAGATACAGATATTTTTTTTTTTTTTTTTTTTTTTTTTGCAACGCCCATGAG
>VXBC01010168.1:180667-191559 GCA_013399945.1 Ploceus nigricollis
TTATGGATTTCTACAGCTGGATTCTCCTCTGCAGCTACTTTAAAGATAAATACACTTCCCAAATGGCTGTTTGTTGTTGTGGCTGGGAAAAAAACTTACATCCTATCCTGTAAGCTGAAATTACTCAGCATGATGTGCACACATAGAGTGGATTTTTACAGGTGCTGGTTGTGGGGTGTGTTTTGGGTGTGGTTTGTTGTTGTTTGTTTGTTTTAAAGGTTTTACCAGATCGCAGCCATCCCAAGCTGACCATGAGTGGAGGTGGAGGGTACCTCCTGTCTGGCATCACTGTTGTCTTGGAAAAGGGCAAATCTGATTCCAGTAACTCAGAAGCACTGAAGATGGAAGAGCCATCATCTAAAAGATGCAAACTTCAAGACCTTCCTTGTTAACATTTGGAGAATGACTGGTGGTTTAGATCTCAGGAGTTTAGTGAAATAACAAGTCCTTTCTGTGCTGTTGGCAGCACAGGCACAGGGCTGTGCCTGTCGTGCATCTGTCAGAGAAAGCAGCAGAACTGCAGGGGAGGGAGGACTGTCCTGCTCCTTAGCAGTTCACATCATCTGAATGAATGTCAAGGGAAACCCTTGGGAGCAAACATCCCACTGAACTCATAGGAACTTCAAAAAGGAGAGAAGATCAAGAGAAGACAAAGCCTCAGTGCAGGCATTCTGTTTGTTTGTTGCCAAATCTGAATATGAGGCAGTTTTATAAAAGGTTGAGTCAGAATCAATACATCCAACTTAGCTTTCCATTCTCCCAGAAAGGCAGCACAGGATTCTCCTCAGGATTCCACGTGGTGATCTGCTCCCAGGTGGGACACAGAACTTGGCTCTGTTCAGTGATTTAAGAAAGTAGAATGAACAGCAAAAATCATACACTTTTTTCCCAAAGGAACAATAAAAAGAGAAATCTAATAGGAGAGATGACCCCATGCTTACAGCATGACTCCACATTTTCCTAAAATAAATACAGAGAAGAAAGTGCATGTTCTTAAATTAAAATACAAAATATTTAAAGAATGTCACTATTAATATTGTCTGTCATTTTCCAAGACATTTTCTGAGAGTGGCTGTATGTTTTTAAGATATTACTATTTTGAAAACTGCTGTATGTATATTTATTTATTCTACTGTTAGATCTTTCAGATGGTGGGCTTTTTTTATTAATTTTTTTAACCTTGCATTTGCCATTTCAATTAAACTACATGGTGTTTTCCCTAAACACATTTATCTTTTTTCTTACTTTTCCCTCTTTTTGGAAATAAAAAGGTCCAGCATAGGCTTTAGGAGGACAATATTCTGCTGGCTGCACCCCATTACACCCCAGTGGGAGCTCATAGGGCCAGGAGGGCTTGGCCTCCATTCTGGAACTCCCTCATCAGTGTCTGGACTGACTGGACAGAACCTGGAGCTTTGGGATCAAGTGCTGAGACAGTATTTTGAGGAGAGTCATGCTCTTTCAGGGCAGCCTTAGCTGAAAGCAAGGGTTGTATTTCAGGAAAGAAGCAGTTTAAGGTTCCTCTTGGGAGAACAGGTACACTACATCTTCAGGTTTTAGCTCCCTCTGCTTTTTGTAAACTTCCCAGTGTTGTTTTTCTACTTTTCGGGAAGTTTCTCTCTTTTCTTCTCCTTAGGTGAACAACCCATAAAAGGAGAGGATGTAGATTTCACCATCTCTTCATTCTAGACAGCTGCTTGTCCTAGATACTGTGACAATAAAAAACAGTAACAGGGAAAAACATATTTGCATAATAGATCAGTTTGAGAAATAAACAGTGTTGGAACACACGAGGAGTGATTTGGATCAAGGCCAAACTGGCTCCATTTCACCAGCAGTGACTCTGACAGTCTCAGCACTGAATCCCAGTTTTCAAATGTGCCATAATCCTTGTAAATGCAGTGAAAATGAGGAAGGAAACAAGAAATAAATCATTACTGAGATTTCAAATTCCTTCTTCCCTCTCATGCTCGTGCAAACTGGCAAACAAAATGCACAGATGGGCTCCTTGTGACTTTTAAAAGAGTGGTGGAGCACCACTATTCTGTGCACAATCTACACACCTGATCCAGCTCACTCTGAGATCACCCCATCAGCCACATGAACAAGGAGAAGGTTTGGTCCAAGATCAATGGTTTTTATTATTGCAAACTCAGACAAATATATTCCTGAAGAACACTAACACAATTATCTCCAAAAGCATATTAAAAATACCTGCCCACATGAAAGGTTATGTCACTAAAATTCATGCCATTCAGGTCTCAGGAGCATAACAGCAAATTAAAGACACTTTCAGCTGTGTAAATCACTACACAAGAGTGGACAGGGAAGAGAATTTCCTGGGTTTAGGGCAAACAACAATCCAGTGGCAGTGACTTTACCACAGAACACAGGACACCTTCAGCCTCTCCTGAGGCTGTTGATCTTCTCTGCTATGTTCTGCAGCTCCAGATCCATGGTGGCCAAGTTTTCCAGTTGCTTTTCCTGTGAAAACAGAGAGAGTGTTTCACACACCACTGTTAATGCTGGGAAATGTTTTGTTCCATGGAAAGGAGAGGAAAGGCCATTTCTAAGGCAGATTCTGTCCTGCCACTTCCCAGTCCCTGAGCAGAGCAGGTGTTAACAGCAGTGCAGCAAAGACTTGGGAGATTGGTGAAATTCCCTGCTTTGGACTGAATATAGGCTGGGGAAAGCATCAAAATTTTAATTGTGAGAGCTGGCCCTAATTACAGCCTCATCTTTGTAGATTTAAAGCACCATTCCCCTCCGTTAGGTGGCTCCTGCCATGTCACAGCTGCAGGTGCTGTCCCTGGGGGGTTCACAGCCAGCACAGGGTGCAGCGAGGGCACAGCTCCACAGGCACAGAGAGCAGCAGAAGCTTTATGCAGCCAAGTCTTTCCCATGGTGGCTTGTTCACTGCAATTAACACCTGTATAAATCAGCGTCCAGCCTCCCCTGCTCCCAGCACAGCTCTGTGCAGTGCACACACACAGTGACACACACCAGGAGGATCTGGCTGATGGGAGCTAACTGATGGCTGTAGGCTCAGTTTTCCTGCATCCTGGAGCAGAACAGGAAGTCCAACAAAAAGAAGAGGATTCACTACGGCTGAACTACACATAGGAGCTGGACTCAGAGGTGCAATGCAGGTTCTGCTCTGCAATTCTGGCTGGTAAGCCCAGGGGCAGCTGACTTCCCTCTAAATACCCAACTCACCTTTCAGCTCGGTATTTTAAACAACCCGACAGCCCAAGTGGTGCTTGTCAGTTTCCTCTCTGCTCCTGCTGCAATGGCACCTTTGTTTTGTCAGTCTGTAGAGCCTCGAGGGAGAGGCAGGGCCCAAAGAGGAATAAAATCTTTCCCTTCCTGCCTTGCAGCAGACAGGAGCTGTGTCTTTATCCCACAGATTGTGCCCTGGGGTAGTTCAGCAAACTCAAAGTTCCACTGTTCAAAGAAAGCAGATTTTTAAATCACTGAAGATCTACTCTCAAACTGTGACTCGATCTTGGTTGTGTTTTTCTATGCACAGTTTCCCAGCTGCCTTGGGAACGGATTTGGAAGTGTGTTTCCCCAGCCTTTCAGAGAAACTGCTGTGCACTTACCTCCTCTTCTGTCAGGGGCCTCTGGCTTAGGCTCCTTCTGTCATTCCCAGCCACGTGATGTTTCTTCAGGTCTTCTCCAGAGCTGTACAGCCCTGGGAGTTCAGCTGACTTCTTCCTGTAGTTCAGAAGTTGTGCCAGTTGATCCACCTTGTTGTACTGCCTTTCCACGTCGTATCTGTTCGTTTTGCCAGGATTCCTCTTCTCGCTGCGCCTGTGCTTCAGAGCACTCTGGATTTGCTTTTCTGACCACCACTCGTAGTCATTGTATTCAGGGAAAAGGCTCTTCTCACTCAGGGCAGGCCTGCCTTCCTCCCTGCCCTCCAGAAGCTGCTCCCCTGCACTGTCCCTTTTGTCCAAGTGCCGGCTTTTCCACCACAGCAGTGGGTAGAAAGGCCTGTAGGATGCTGCAGTTCTCTTCTCTTTCTCTCCAGGGAGACGGCCTCTGTACTCTTCTCTCTCTGCAAACCTTTCCTCCTCTTCATTTTCCACCTGGTCACTGCTGTGATGCTTCTTTTCCACCACCTCCTCCTCCTCCAGGCTGTCCTCAGTGCTGTAGTGCCTGCTGGCCTGCCCCTTGTGCTCTCGAGCCTGCTGGGACCCTTCCTGTTCCCTGCTCCGTGAGCGGGCTCTCCCTCCCGCACGGCGCGGCTTCTCCTCGCTCAGGTACCTGGCCAGCTGCTCCTCGTTTTCATCAGCAAGGTACATCCTCCCCCCAGCACGGTGGGACCCAGCGTGCTGCCTCCTCTCCTCGCTGCTCTCCTCCCTGTGCTGGTGCCTCTTGTTTTCCTCTTCCCTGCTCTCCTGGCTCTGCTGCCAGCTGGCCCTGTGCTCCTCACTGCCCTGCTCTGCAGGACTCTCCTCCCGCAGCTCCTCGGGCCCACGCCTCCCAGGAGAGCCACCCTTCTCCTCAGACTCCTCCTGATGTTTCTGACGGTGCTTCCACTGCTCCCAGAGATTGGCCTGCCCTGGGTGTGAGCCCCCTGCTGGTTCCCTCCTCCCACCACCATGGCCCCTCTTCTCTTCATCGGAGTCACCCGCTCTGTGCTTCCCATGATAACCTTTGGCTTTGAAGGGTTCCTTTCCCTCCTCTCTTTCTTCACTCTCCTCGGATTCTTCACGCTCCTGCTGGTGGGAGAGACCTCGTTCCTGAGACTCACGGTGGTATTTCTCACTCCTTTCTTCCTCTCCCTCTTCACCTTCCTGAATTTGTTTGGAAGTGCTCTGCATTCCCTCCTCCAGGTGCCAGCGGCCCCTGGGGCTCTGATCATTCCCACCACGGAACTCATCCATGCTCATGCCCTCAGAGTGGGATTTCTTGGTGAGAACAGCAGCCTCTACATCCTCACAACACTTGCCCTCTTTGCTTTCCTCTTCACTGTGGTAATTCCTCTCCTCCTCTCTCCCAACTTCCTGGTAGTGCTTTTTTTCTTCCATGTGAAGAGTCTCATCCTGAGCAGGTGTGTGGTGTCCAGCCTCCTCCTCCTTGCTTTTACCTTCCTCACGAGCAAGTTTCTCCTCATCACCTCCTTCCATGTACTTTTTAGATTCCTCTTCTGCCTGCCTTTGTTCTTTCTCCACACTCCCAGTAGGATGTTTTTCAGTCTCTGCTGAGTCCTTGGGATGCCTCACTTCAGGCTGTTCGTTTTCACTTCTCTCTCTCTCATTTTTATCACCTACAAGAAGAAAAGCAGTGCCATGGAGTAATCCAACCCTCCACTGAAGTGTTATTTCAAAGAGGTGACTGGCTTCCCAAAGTACCAAGGAAATTTGGACAGAACTGATTTCTTAATTCTGCTTTCAAAATCAATAGTTTGCCACTATTTTGTATGCTTGCCTGGAAAAGGATTACCTAACTAATTAACTCCACTTAATTAGGCATTTTACAAGTTCCCCTGGAATTTCCAGAATCAATTTCCTTCTTTGTTTTTTTTTATTTTGTGATCACATTTTTAGTACTGAGCCGAGCTAGCTCTCATTCCCATTAAAAATCAGTGGGATCTGGAGTTATGCTCCATTCTTTGAATGTCAGACCAGGCCCATCACAGATGCTTATTCACAATAAAAAGACAACAATCTATTCCAAGCTACTCAAAACCACCAGGGATTCTTTTTAGCAAATTTTAAAAGTTTTTTAACAATTGACTGAAAAAAAAAAAAATCAAAGAAATCTGATGCTTTGCAATAGTTATACTTCATCTTCTCAGGCTACCTAAAGTCCTCTCAGACTCTCCAGGTGGTTCAAGGAGAGAGCCACAAGTGTCAGGCAGGAACCCCTAACAATTCCCAGGTCAGGCTGTTTGTTCCCTGAGTGAGACAGACTGAGCAGAAGGAAACCAGAATGCTGGCACTCAGATTTGGAGGCACCAGTTTCACCAGGCTGAGGTAACAGTTCACCAGCTCCAACACCAGAGAGAAGCCAGGCACCAAACTCCTCTCCTGAGTTCAGATAATGCTGTACTTACTCTTCTTCAGGATTTCTTTGCATTCAGGATTGATGGGGGGTGCATTTGGCTTGGACAGAGCGTTGGACAGAACCTCCACAATGCACCTGGTTACCTGGAAGAGACAAAGCAGGAGAGGAAATCCTCATGGCAAAAATGGAAACTTTACTTCTGACCCAGCTGGTAGAAAAGCCTGTTGGAGATTAGAGCTCAGGCTACTATTAATGAGTTTTGAGTAATCCTGTGCATTTGGGCTTTGCCCCTCACTCCTGTACCAACAGGAAGAGAACAGACAGGCCTTTTTATCTCCTCTTTTGTTTGCAGAGCTAAGGGGCTTCTTTTGTACCTTTTTAAGTATTAAATACCCTACTCAGTACAAAGGAGAGTCAAACAACATGTGGTAACACACCCTATAAAATAAACAGGCACAACACACACCCAAAGGATGAGGATTATCCTGCAGGATCTGTCCCAGTGAGGACACTGCAGAGGCAGTTTGGACTGCCAATGCACTAAAACACCTCCATGTCCTCTGGAAGGGACACACTCCACACCTTCTCACGTGGCTGTGCTCTGAGTCCTGCCTGCTTTTTAGCACTGAACATTCAACTGGATTGACTGGAAGCAGAGAAAATGGGTTGATTTAGGAAAGTCACACAATGTGCTCTAATTCTAAGCACTACCAAGGTATCTCCTCTGTGTGAAATGATTCTCAGGTGCTGAAGTTGACGGTGAGAACAAGTGCTCCTGTTTGCTGGGGCACAAGAGCCTCGGGCAGACCATCTGTGGGGATGACTGGGAGGAGACAATGAAAGATTTATAGAGCCATTTGTCTTTTAACTATTTTTGGTTATTACCAGGTGTTTGCTGATCTAAATGATCACAGCAACAACCAGTGCAGGGGGCCTGGTGTCAGGTCTGGGAGCAGCTGAGGGCATTTATTTAATCACACAGGGTAAGATCTCTTTCCAATGCAGGAGAGGAAGGACTACATCAGTTGGTAACTGTAGGTATTTCATCTTTCCCCAAAGCTGTCAGTACAATAACATGTACTGTGCAATATTTCAGATCACTTTTCAAGCAGCTGTACAATGCAGAGCTTCACAAGGACCACACTGACACAAGAGCCAGCTCCCATTTCCACCAAACACACTGAGGTGCAGGCAGGCATCTCCTGGCAGCTAAAGACATTCTGAGTTCCACACCAGCCATGAGCTTTTAAAAATTTTACCCTTAGGAAAAGAAATGAAGCATTGTCCTGAGAGTATAAAGAAATGGGGAACACATCACTGGTATTTTCTGAGGTTGGTTTGACAAGCAGCTACTCACCATTTCTTCAGTATGGTCTTTTTCCACTGGAACTGTGCTGGCACCTGGAAGAAAAACCAATTATCAGAGATTCATTAACACAAGCATCACTGACAGGAGTCCTCAGTCAAATTGGTCTGATGAGACAGCTTGGGTTTTGGGTTGGCAGTCAACTACACCAGGCACGTTCCACATTAAATCTTTCCTTATTTGGATGGAAAAGCTATGTCAAACTGAGGCATAGCACCAGAGAAGAGGCATGGTAACGTCTGTAGCACTAAAATAATATACACCAAGAATAATCCCACCCACAAAAAACGCAACACCAAAGAAAGCCACACTTAAAATCCAAAATGGAACTCTACTTCAAACCAGGTCTTTATGTAATTGCACCTGTTTGATGGTAAAAAAAAAAATAAATCAACCCCAACAAGCGAGGCCTGTTTGCACCCCAAGAATCTTTTGGCTTCTTGAAGAAGCTCTAGGTGCAGCCCCTGCCAACAGCAGACCATTCTTTAAGACTTTAAAGCAGCTGCTGTCCCACTCCTGCTGGAGAAACGTTGTCTCACTTGGAGGTGGCTCCTGCAAGGATGGAGAGAGCCAGAAGGGACAGGAAAATTTCCATTCACTGAGTGATCCATTATCATTCCAAGAAATAAGCAAAACCCCCTCAAATCTCAGTGGAAAACTACTCTGGAAGGAAGCAGTACAGCCCATCCCTCTCTCTCTGCCCTGAGCACATGTGGGATAACTCACACCTCCTTACATCAGTTCTACTGTTCCTGGGCCAAGGAACTTGCTTTTGGAAAGAAGCTACTGCCAATAAAACCTCCGTGCTGCCTGATTTTGCCATCACTGCTGCAATGTCTCCAGCTGGTTAATGAGCTTGGCTGCTGTGTGTTATTAATAACCTGTGTCAATTCCCATCCACCTGGAGATCTCCAGGAGTGAGGTTAAGCACCTCTGCCAGCCCCAGAGCAGTGTGTGGAAGCAGGGCCTGCTGGATCCTGGCTGTGCAGAATCACAGCGCACACACACACACACAGAGCCTGGGTTGTGGTTCTGAAGTCCTTACATGGGTCAGGAGAGTCCTAAATACAACCACGACCTCTCTCTGGCTGGGTCAGTGAGAGACCTCCTGAAACATGAACACACAGCAAGCACAGCATGGAGATAAAGGAAGTCAGTTTTACCTCTCAACATCAGGAGAATGAGCACTGTCCCAAGGAAGACAGGAGCATGTAGCCTTACACTATTTAAAGCAACACAACCTTTTTATTCTCTGTGCTGGCAGAGGAAGCAGACATCCCCTGGAGCACTGACTCAGAGTGTAAGAGCTGAGCATCACACACTAATAACTCCTGGTATTTCTGTGCTCTCCCCCAAACACATATGCAGGGATGTGCTTCTCCAGCCCCCATCCCTTCCCTGCAGATACAAGTGCCATCGGAGAAGGGAACCCACACAAGGAGAGCACAGAAGGGATTCCCCTAAAATAGCATGCATCCCTCCCCCAGCATTCCCCCAGAGTGCCAGGTGGTGTGTGAGGGGAGGTGGTGCTCAGAGCCAACCCTCTCCCCCATCCCTGGCGTTCAGAGCTGACTGAGGCAGCTCAGAGCTCCTTCACTAACCCAGGATGCACATGAGTCCCAGGCTGCTGCAGGCAGGAGGAGCAACAGGACATCCACGGGGGCAGGAGACAAATCCCCTCCCACCAAAAAAAGTGTTAGTCTTGAAAAGACATTCTCTGCATCCCACAGGTGCTGGGGATGTTGTCTTACAGCAGGAGCTGCTCCCAGGCTGCACTCAGATGAAAACACAGGTATGAGCCCCTTCACGGGCTCTTCTTGGGGAGGCTCCTCTGCTCCTCCAGCCCCTGAGAAAACCTGACAGGCTCCAGGCAAACACCTGATTTTGTCCTTTTAGTGATGCAGCCACAGCACATCTCCTGTGAGTGACACCCAGGTGATGGGAGAAAGCACAGAGCAGACAAACTCCTGGACATCTTTTCCTCCTTCAGGCCACCCTGTGAACGCTGTCAGTGGCACAGGAAGGCAAAGTCAGGCTGTACCCACTGTCCCTGCTGTCATTCAAAAGCTCCCAAGAGCTTGGTTAACAGTGAAAGCCAGCATGAACCAAGAGGGAGCATCACAAACACGTCAGGAGAACCAAATGGTACTGGACAAATGTCATACGAACCTGAATGAGCCTCCAATCCATGCCAGAGCCTGAAATAACACGCTGAGGCAGCTGCTCTGCCAGGGCTGAGCCAGGAAGGCAGTGGGGAGCCAGCAATGCCCCACTTTACCCAGGGGTTGGCAGTGCCAGCCCACACCAGCTGGCAAGAGCTCCCCTGGGGCCACCTGCCACCTGGAGGCGCTGGCCAACAGGGCTGCCTCCCTCTGCACGTGTGCTCAGCAGGGGTGAGGCCATCACCCTGACAGGGACAGCAGGCTCAGGCAGCAGGGCACCCACCCAGGGGTTCGCAGAACACACAGATGGGAGCAGGGTGGGGTTCCAGAGCAGAGCAAAGCCAGAGCACGTGCCAGCATGGAAACCTGGCACCTGAGCACACAGCGGGAAACACAGCACAGCCCCACTAAGCAAAGCTAAGCCCTGGCTCTGCTTTACCCTCCTGATCCAAGTCTGCCCAGGCAGTTATGATCATATTACTTGATTTTGCCTAAGTGCTGAGAGTTGATGAATATCATGAGAAATGATAAATGCAGGACAAATTCACATGGTTCTTGCTTGCATCTCCAAGATTAGAACAGATCTTCAGGTGGGTCCCTGATGAAATCCCCACATGGCTTTGTTTCATCAGTGCAGATGACTCAGTGCAGTGTCATTCCTCATCAAAATGTCACAGCGTCTTCCTAGGCAGGATCGCTGAAATTTAGGCATATTGATTTGCAGGAGCACTAGAAAGTTCTTGAAGTTAATGTTTAACCAGTTCAACATCTGAAAGCACAACAGCCACAAAGGATGTAAAGAAGTACCTGATCTGTTTGACGGCATAAATAGGAAAAAATATTTGATAACAAACCCCCATGGAATCTATGGTATAAGTGTGGTGAGCTTCTCTGTGTTGGGGTCTCTTCCCCTCCATAGTCCACCTCCGTCTTTGATTTCAATACAGGCAATTGAAGGCAGTCAACTTCCTCACAGTCTCTGTACAAGTCCCAGAAGTGTGGAGACTTCTAGCAGACCTAAAGCCAAAACACTCAACCCAGAATGACACCGACTCTTTCAACCAATGCTGTAAGTATGCATAAAACACTACAGAGCCAAGCCACTACCTCATTCTATTGTGTTTAAGGTTCATTTCACGGTGGGATTTCAGTATTTAATGCGCTAGTTAAACCCGCAGAGCCGCTACTTTGCCATCACCTCCCAGCATCCAGCACCGGCTGGCAAAAACCCAGCAGCACCGCTGTAAGGAAGCGGCACCGAGAAGTCTTTGTGCAAAGCCGCTGCACTGGGATAAAAATAAAGGCGGAGCAGCCGCGGAGCTCTCGCCCAGCGCCATCCCCACCGCCCC
>VXBC01010168.1:191705-235210 GCA_013399945.1 Ploceus nigricollis
CGGTAGCATCCTCAGGTCTTTCCCACCGTCAGAGGATGCCGAGCCTCTGCCGAAGGGAGGAGGTGCGGTAACCCATCCCTCTTGCACAGCTTCCACAAGGAATCACCGCCGCGCCTCCACACCCTTTTCCGATCGAAGCCTCTTCAGGTGCTGCTGCAGCCTTTTCTTCCTACAAGGTTTCTGTCCCTTCCCCTCCCCTCATTGCTCCCTCCCCTCACAGCCTCCCCCCACCCCCTATCCAGTACACCCGGACCCAGAGAACGACTGGGAAGTAATCCCAGTACTTATGGCACCTGGGGAGGGAAGGGCACGCAGTATTCCCCAAGAGTTCTACCAGGGAAATCACTGCTCTCAGCATCCATCTCCACAGGCAAATCTCTTATTTACTGTGATGATGCTCTGGGGAGCCAGAGGAAGCATACAGAGATCAAGTTTTACATCGTTTCCTTTAACAGCCCCTGCTATCCCCATTAGCCCTTGGTGGAATAAAAAGCTTAAATGACAAGTTAAAACGAGGAAGTCTGAATGTTCCACTCGGTTCCCTTCAGAGCCAGGCAAAGACCAGAACTCCTTTTGGTTTTCATTAACCCTCAGAGGGCCATCTCCAATTTTAAGTGTATTTACAGTTTTTTCTTTGCCTTCAGACCAAGCAGATGGTCCTCTAACTGCCAGTGTTCCTGGGGGACAGTGGCTCTATACACCAAGTTGGTAGCTCCCTCTGTTATCATTCTGTGTGCCATTCTATTGTCCATTAACAATGGCAGGCTGCTACAACCACACAGCCTTTTAAAGACAGAAAACAGGACACAAGCACAGCCTCCAATCCAACTCACCAGCAGGAAGCAGGAATTCCAGCTCCATTTGAAGCCTGTTTCAGGAGACAGCCTGGAGGAGACACCAGGAAGCAAAGCCAGACACCTTGTTCACCTTGCATTCAGTTTACAGTTTCTGCAAAGTAACAGAAGCCAGTCACCAGGCCACCAGGGAAGACAAACCACCTGCAACATCTCCCAGTCTCCCTCCAGCTGCTGTTCCTGTATTGCCCATGCCAGCCCCATCTCCTCAGGCAGGTGCTTCTTTGGAAATCTCCAGCCTTGGCTTTGGGAAGTCAAGAGCCTGTTTCAAAAGACTGACAAATTTCCCTGGCTCCAAGGCTCCCATGTCCTCTCCTGCCTGTGTGAGGATTCAGCCTGGCCTCAACCTCTTCAGCTGCTCATGAGAAAGAATTTTGAGTGAAACATTTGCATTTTATGCATTCCCTGCTTCTGCAGGCATATAAATAGCATGTTTTGCCATCAGTTACATCAGGGTCTGCATGGGAGCACCTTCACACCTTCAGATTTGATCAGGTTCGAGGTTGCAAAGATCTGCAAATGTTGTAGGAGGTCTCTGACAGGAGTAGGGACAGAACTGGCTGGAGTATATCCAACTCTGTCTTCAGGGCAGGATTCCAAAACAGGATCCCACAGACATTTCTGCCAGCAGCAGAAAACCAGAGCATCCAAGCATCTTGCCCACAGTTAATTAAGTCAGCCTCTGTTTTCAAAGCAGTGTCATTTCACATGGACTTTTACAGCCAGGAATCAGCTGGGGTGAGTTTCTCTGCAGATCAGGAGAGAGCTGTGACTGCACTAAATCAGGATTACTGCAGGCAAAGGCACATTTCATTTGATCAGCTGTGAGTGGCACACCCCAACCTCCTTTCTCAGATGTGTCAGTAGTCTGATTGCAGCGACATCCACGCCTCACAATGTTGTGACAATCTATTGCTCTATGAATAAACAGTATTTATCCTGTGGGATTCTCTCAAATACAAATGCTTTAAAAAATTACACATTTGGCTCATGCTAGAAGCTGGAACTTCAAAGGATGACAAGCAAATTTCTGTGCCTGAGCTCCTTCTAAATTGAGAGGAGACTGCATGAGGAAAATGAGGATTGCTCTTCTAATGAGCTGTGCTAGTGGGGATTATCTTCATTCTTACATGCCAATTAGTTTTCAGGGCATTAAAATACTGCAGCCATTCCATGAACAAACTCATCTCTTTCATTCAGGAGGTGCTAAGAGGATGGGTCTGGAGAAAGACAACTGCAGCACCTAAAGGCCACCATCTATCCAGTTTCACTAACAGAACCAAAATCCTTTCAGAAACCTTGCCATACGCAGTGCTCATTGCAACATAAGGGATGATGGAGCTGCACAGCTGATACATTTTTGGGTCCTTCTTCCACAAAAGGGAACATGACTGTCAGCACCTGTGGCCTTAGCACATGGTACCAGTGCCCAGCAAACTGAGCTGCAGCTGAGACACCCTGTGTGGTGCAGATGGGTGATTTCTGTAGCATGGGCAAATACCTTTGTTTTTTTTCTTTTCTGTATTTATATAGCACCTCACACTGTGGGGTTTTGCTCATGCCACATGCTCTTAGGCAGTGCAGAAACAGCTGCTAGAAACTGACTTCCAGTCTTTAGTGTCAAAAGACTTTCTCCACAAAAAAATCCAAAGAATTTACAGGGTATATTTGCTTGAGAACCTTAAAAGTTCAGTACAACTCTTCCTGAATTGTCTTTCTTAGTCTTCTTAAAAACGAACAAACAAACAAATTTTCTTCACTTGTAACCCTCTTCTCTTCCATGCAGGGTCCTTCTAGCTCCTGTTTTTCAGTGTTGTATCTATTCCACAGAAATGAGGGCAAATATTAGATGGCCTAA
The DNA here is from genome assembly GCA_013399945.1 of Ploceus nigricollis. Lineage (NCBI taxonomy): Eukaryota > Metazoa > Chordata > Aves > Passeriformes > Ploceidae > Ploceus > Ploceus nigricollis. The sequence continues at coordinate 194,418 of VXBC01010168.1, forward strand.
CTGAAAAGACATTTAAAATAAGCCTGCAAGGGATGTCATAACTATTGAGTGGTATGAAAAATACATGCACAGACCCCGCTGTGGTCTTCTGGAAAAAGCCTTGTGCTACCTGATATAAATCCCCAGGGCTTCAGGAAACACTCACAGGCTGCAGAACAAAAGAAAAGAAACCACCAAACCCAAAACAAAGCCAAACCCAAAACAGAGGTGAGAGAGGGAAGACCAAGTATAAACACAACCATTGATCCAGCATCCCAGGTTTTCCACAGAACATTTTCCCACATGCTGCTCACACATACCTCTCTTCCTCCCCAGTCACCCTTCTCTCAGTTTGTTAGCTCAGATGGCAGAAAACTGGATTATGCTGCAATACAAAAATAAGTTTAAAGAAATAGATAGATGGATAGATAGATAGATAGATGGATAGATGGATAGATAGATGGATGGATAGATGGATGGATAGATAGATGGATGGATAGATAGATAGCATACTTTATACTTTAGAGCCTAGGGGCAATTCTTCCATACTGCAGTCAGCATGAAGTGCCACTTCCTAGGTCCTTCCCTAGTAGCAACTTGCTGGCATTGCTTGCTCCAGGCAGGAAATGCAAGTTAGCTCCTGCAATTCCACTGGTAAATGTCTCCATGGGGAAGATGACACTCATGGGAACCAACAGGCACATCTCCTCCTAGAAGAGAAAGCTGGAATCTGCCTAATAATGTGGGCACCACTGGCATTTTTAGTCACAAGACTTCGTTTTTTCTGTGCTGCCACTTCTCACCTGACTGTCTGTCCGAAAATGAGCTGCAGGACACCAAGTCAAAACTGACCACTCCAGATGAATTGGCCATCAACCTAAAAGGCAGCTCTTGGATCCTGAGCAGGGGCACAAGCAGCCCTGACATGATTACTCATGGCTTTACAAAACTGGCTATGACTAAACCTTCTCCCAGCCTCAGCTGTCACCAAATTGCCTTGCTGACAACAGAAGCAACCTCCACAGCCCCAGGCACCTCCTCCTCTACCAGGGGGGAAGTAAGAGCATCCAACAGCCTCCTGACCAGACCAGGGGTCCTGGACAATGAACAGTGCCCAAAAGCTGCCACCACATCTCTCTGGGCTGGCTTTTGGAGGATCAGCATCACTGCAGGACTGGAGCTGCCAGGCAGTTGGTGCCCAGAGAGCAGCTGGAGATTGCTGGAGCATCTCCCCGTGCAGGCTGGGCATGGCTGAGCTGCACACCCAGGTGCTGCCCCAAAGAAAACCCTTCATGAAACAAACCCTGCCAACGACCCCTGCCCTTTTTTAACTCACACTGGTTAATTAACCTCCTTGGTGAACTTTGGGGCCTCTGTAGTAGAATAAAAACAGGATAGAAATTTATTTCAGCAAGTGAAATGTGGACATTTAAGCCTGCATATTTTGAGTACTGCTTGTCATTAAGCAAAAATTACTTTAATAATTGCTTTTGTACTGTAAATAACTACATTTAGGCCATTAAATTGCCCCATTCAGTGTTTCTGCCTGCTTTTTGTCAACTGCACATGTTCCATTTAATATTTAAAGACTGGGGCACTACTCTGGCTTATTTAGTAATTAATTTCTTTAAATATTTATAGCACTTTGACTCTCAGCAAGAGTTTTGTTTGGTAAGAACAATACTGTTCTGTGGTTGATAGTGTCATGGAAATTTCAGAGGCAAATTTCCATTCTGTAACATAAAAACATATAGATTTCTGCCACAGACTGTAATGATTTCAGAATTAAGTTTTTATTACTGAACAATGTATGTACTGAAAAAATAATCCAATTATGCCCTTGCACATAATTGCAGACTGAAAGCACAGTGTTGAGAGATCTATTTTATGACAGCAGTATTCACACAGCAAAAGGAATCGCCCAAGAAATTTTCCATCACCTTTTTTTGAATCGCCACTGGCACAAAGAACAAAACCCAATTGCAAAAAAAAGCCTAGGAAAGAGAGAGCAAAACCTACAAAATGCAGGAGGATATTTTGCTAGCATCTTTTCCCCTCAGAATATCCTTTTTGTTTTGCATACCCTGATTTTAAGACTTTTAGGCCCTTCGTGTGAAATGCTGTGAGCTTATCAAAATACTTTAAAAGGCTTAAGCTAAAAGGCAGCCTTGGGAAATGAAAATAGCAGGAAGATGCTCCATCTGTGTAAATTTGTCTAGTAACCCTGATGGTGGGAAGGTGATCCAAACAGGAAAAGCAGGAAAAGAGACCTTGAAAGACACTCTGCTACCCCAGAGAAAGTGCATGCCACAATGGGTGGCTTTGCCAGCACTCAGGCGAGGCACACTGTGCCTGATATTTTTTGGGAAAAATCAGCTGCAGAAGCACCCCATGGGAATGGGAACAGGAGGAAGTGGCACAGGAGTCAGTCTGATGCTTGTCCAGCACACCATTGCATTTTCAGCCTAATTCACTGCTGCCTTTGGAAAGACTCCCCCAGCCCTCAAAATAGCAGTCTGTCTCCTCATGCCAGAAGGACTTTTTTCCCCTACTAATTCACGTGCAACCAGTCTATTCTTGAACACCAGACAAGCAGCATGAGCACTCCCAGAGACAGAACCCAGCCACGGGACTTGTCTCCACTCACACGTTTATCATGTGCTGCTCAGCTTGTCCCAGGGACCAGTCAGACCTGGGGAAGATGCAAAAACAAGGACCAAAACCAGGCTGGCCTCACAGAACACTGAGTTGCTTCTTAAACAGGGGGGCCTGGACCACAGATGCAAAATCTCTATTATTGTTTGAACCTCTAATTGCAGGGTTTTGAGGGGAATTGCTGTTAGAGACCTGGGTGTAAATGCCCTGCCCTTTCACTCTGAAGCTCTCAGATACCCAAAGCAAGCTGCTGGCTTCTTAGAAAAAACGAATTGGTGGAAGTCATGCTGCAAATGTGTTGCAGGGCACAGCATCCCCACCTCAGTACCCTTAATTACAGACTCACCCTGCTCCTCTGGCCGGGAGGTGCTGGTTTTAGCACCCATTTAGCACCATTCCTGGCTGTCACAGCAATGCAGGTAACACTGGAAGTGATACCTGCCCCAAGGCTGACTGACATTTCCCATTACAAGAACCGACCTTCCAATGCAAGTGACAGCTTGTTTGGCTTCTACTGAGGGTGAAATTTTCTACGACAGCTGTTCTTTCATTACAAGACTTTGCCTCCCAAGTCCCAGCACCTGCAAACAAACAAGCCATTGCAAAGGCAATTTAAAAAAAGGTTTGACCTTTCAGCCACAAGTTTTCTGGCTTTGGTTAGCTCCAGCTATTGCTTTAATCACATCTTATTATTTCATGCTCTGTGTGCTATGTGCCAGATTTTACTTTTAAGGAAGCAATGCTGGCATATGTTGTTGCCTAATCGATGTGTGTGGGAAAATAGTCATTAGGGAAAGCCTACAGAAGAGGGTATTTTTAAAATGAACTTCTGTGTTGTGGGAAAACAGATGCCCCACATAAAATCCCCAATGCTCAGTAATGAAGCAGGATATACACAATTATACAGGATGTACACTGCCTGTCGTATAGCAGTTTTAACAACATATGTCCTGATATATCCAGGCATACCAAAGCACCTTAAACTCCTGGGGGAAAATCCCCTGTGGTGTAAACGGCCCTGGCTCCATTCATTTCATCGAGGCCAGCTCAGGGCTTGCTTGAGCACCCGTGGCAGGAGCTCAGCCCTCCCTGGCTGCCTTTGGGCTGCAGGACTGGGTAGGTCGCTGGCATGAATCAGCACCTCCCACCAGCAGCCGCGTGGGAGGGAAAATAAAGATGCTGTCAGAGTAAGCAGCAGAGAGGCCATTGATACCAAACGTCCCGGAGCAGCTCCCAGCCAGGGAATGACTTAACAGCAGCAGGATTCAGCAAGGATGACAGAAGAGCTTGGATCAGGCATTTATGGAAGGGAGGAGAGGCAGGACCTGGTCCTGGGCTGAGCCCTGAGGCCACCCCGGTGGCTGGAGCGCAGGCAGGGGCTCACGCCTGCAGCAGCACCCTCAGCCCTCTGACACACTGGGGATGCTGCTCCAGCTCAGGTGCCAAACACCACCCAAAGCACACACACCTCTAACAGACCTTGGGTGGGATTGGAGCTGGGCTGTGCAGCAGGGAAGCCCCTGGGCCAAGGCAAGGCCTGTGTTCCTCCTGCTTGGCAATGGGGGATCAATTTTGGCCTTGCTTGTCCTACCCTGTGGGACCGATTCCCCATCTTTACTTCACTTTCACACTTTGTTTGAGGATCTTGTGGGATCTTGTATTCCCAGAGCCCTGAAAGGTGGTGTAGGTTTTCAGGTGTTGCCAAGTCGGGCTCAAAGAGCTGCTCCTCAGCTGTGAGCCTTGAACAAACAGAAGGAAAAAAAAAAACCCCTTGGATTTGTTCTGCAGTGTAAGCCCCCAGATGCCTTTGCTGAAGCAACCTCCAAACACAGAGGGATGAAGAGAGGTGACAGCAGCTGGCTCTGCCAGCAGAGGTGAGAACCACCAGTGCTGGAGAGGCCAACAAATTGGGGAGCTAGGGTGAGCTGAAACCACAGGAGTGTCAAAACTAAGTCAGGTGCAAGCCAGGGAGAGAGAAATGCACTTCACCTCTCAGGAATAAACTCAGTTTCTCAGATTATTGCACAGGCTGGGAGGAAATGGACAGAACACGGGACATTTCTGTGAGAGCTTCATACCACTCTTGGTACCTGCCATGCAAAAAGACTGTCTTTTTACCTTGAGGAAGCCATGGATAGTCATATCCATGATCCACTGGAAGTGAGCAGTGCACAGAGCTGCAGCATTCCTATTCTGAGGGGTGCAAACTTCTCAAAAGACTGCATCTTTCAGCAGCACAGAGATTACCATGGCCTCTGCAAGATGCCAGCCAAGATTTGTAGATATGAGTCATAATCCAAATTTTTCAGCTGCATCCAGTCTGCTCTGCCTACATTGGTCCTTAAAATTGAACAGTTTCATGCTCTCCTCTGCCAGTATCTCTCTTCATGCTCTTCCAGCAGCCACCTTTTCTCTATTTTGTCATTCCGAGATTCTTTTCTCTTCCATCAAAACCCAGGAGGGATGTCTCAAACATCAGTAGGTCTCTCTTAAAGAGCACGAACTTCCTATTTTTCTGCAAGCTTTCTTTGTGGAAATCGAATGTCTTTGGCTTTTTTTTTTTAAAGTTTGAATGGGAGACCAGATGGTTTCCAAGCTAACCCAAAGCACTGACCAAATGCAGCAACTAAAGGGATTCAGATGCAGACCTCTGATTTCTCCATCTGTCTCTTCATGGGAGTTTACTTCCCTTAAAATGGCAGTTAAGAGGTTTTGCACAGCAGCTAATTTAACTGTGTGGAACAGCATAAACGCTGGCAAAAATAAAAAGCAACAATATCTGATTCACAGTGAAGACCTTCCTTCTTCCCTGCCCATCCTCAGCAGTACCTCCCTACATCTGTCAATGCCAGTGCCCTTGTGGCTGTGACAGATCCGTGGGGGTTAAGCAGGGTGAGCTGGCAGAGGGGCCAGTGATGTCTCTGTAATTACCCACAGCACACTCAGGAGCATGTTTGCTTCTTCCAGCTGTATCTGTGGCTAAACTAGCTGATGTTACCATTCTCTATAGTTTTTGCCAGCAGGATGCCTTCATCTGGATTTTGATACACGAGCACCTGTGGGTTTGTTTGCTACTACAGAAATGATGCTGCATCCTCACCTCTTTTTTTCCCCTTAGCACCATTAACTTGAGTAATGCTGGAGGAGCAGCTGAAGGTCTGCTCCAATATTCTGTGTGCCCTCCAGCACATGTACAACACCTTTGCCATAAAAGCAAGCAAGCAACACACAGAGCAGGACCACCACAAAGCCAAATATGTTGGTTCCATGATGACTCAAGGACAGGAAGCTAAACCCAGGCACTTCCAACACAAATCTATTTGCAAAGAGAAATTAAACCAAGTCCTAAGACTTTGGCTATACCTTGCAGCCAGCTGGGCCTCCTCCTGCTCTGACTGAAGGCAGCAGCCAAATTTCCATTGCCTTTGCTGGAAACACCTGCAGAGCACAGTGGCTGTGCCAATCTGCCAGGGGCAGCAAGGCCGGAATAGCAGCCCCATGTGGGACTGCAGCAGGGAATGTGACATGCAGGAACACAAACAGCCACTCTGAGATCTGGCCAGTGTGGACAGGGAGTGGATGACAGGTTTGCAGCTGGGCTGGCAAACACTGCACATCAAATACCAAAACTGGTGTGAGCACTGTGGCTGTACTGGAGCAACCACACTGATGTTGCCCTTTGAGATCCCAACCCCTTCCTTTCTTTCTTTCTCCTTTGCCCATCTGCTGTCATCTTAAACACATCCCTTCCCCTGGCACTCTGTGCTTCCTTGCTCACACCCACGCTGGAGAATGGCCTCCCCAGTCAGCAAACAACATCACTACAGCAAACTGCTCTTCCAGTCCACAGGCCAGTGGGTGGAAAACATGCACAAAGACATTTATCTGCCTGGCAGAGCCAGTAAAGCAACAAAGAAGCCACCGAGCTGGGAGGCTTCTGCGAGAGAAACCTTAAGTGTCTGTGTGTGGGCTCATTGCTCTGTTGCTGACTGACATCAGCCTCTTTGGGCTCAGAGAGATCCCTTTCATTTGAAAGGGAACTTTCCCCCAGGGATCTCATTAGCACCACCATGAAAGTCAGAAAGGAACTGAAGGTTGTTGGGGGGGGTAATGGTGGGGAGGTAAACAGGACAGAAACACTGTCAGAGAGCATACTCAGAGCTGTATTTTCTCTTATGCACACACCACTTTTTCTGTCAGAAAAACTCACCTGGCACTGCAGTCATGAACTGTGGGGTTATATGTCTGCAGGTAAAAACACAGAGCTAACAGACACCCCGTGGAGGCAAATGTGCAGAACACAATCTTAACTTTCCCTCTGCAGGGCTGGGGCACACCATGCCAAGGTCATTCAAACGTTCTGTTATAGCCAACAGCTCTTGGACAGCAATGCCCACCCAGGGGCTGAATTTGGGCTGGACCACTGTAAACCTGGGGTAAGGATGCAGGCCAATTTAAAATAGCCTGGTAGGTAAAAATGATCATGTTTGATGTCCCAGCAACAAACACTGCATGACCCCTCCCAATCAGTCAGCTCATCCCAAGCAGTCACACAGATGCTCCTCATGCAGTGCTGTCCTTCAGAGAGCAAGGTGCAAGGTCTGGTGTGGGTGAACCCCTCCATGGAGCACCAGGTGCTGAAGGTGGTACTTGGAGAATGTCTTGTCTAAGAAAGTCACCTCTTTCTGGAGTGAAAGCAAAGCTTCCATGACAGAAACAAAGCAGTGTCTTGCTCACTTCTCGTGTGACACACCAGGGCTACGTTCTGCCTGTGTTTGTTTCAAGAGGAACTGCAGCACGTCATCTGAGAGCCCAGGTGTCCTCCTCCTGTTTTCCAACAAGACTTCTCCTTCAGCTGGCTTTGAAAAGCAAGCAGAAGGGGGGTGGTTTGGAAAGATCTTACATCCATCTCTGTTCAAGACCAACTGTGCCATTTGCAGGCAACGTGACACATATTTTGTTCCGTCCTTTTGCTCTAGCTCTGAAATCTTCTGTGACAGACACCATGAGGCAGCCTCGTAGGTCGGATCCTTTCTCTCTGGCTGCTTTCTGCAATACATTTTATAGAAGCCATCCAGAGCATCCCTGATGCTGGGATCTCCTGCACCATCACATTCATACATCCATGAGAACACAGCATCATTAGGTTCAGAGGGCTCACACAGCCCTGCTTTGGGGTAACAGCTCACGTTTGCTTCCTCAGAGCCTTCAGCAGAACAGCCCGCAGGAGCTGCAGATGATGGATTGCTCTCTCCTGCAAGCAGAGGATCAATGAAACTCATTAGTCACCAGGCCATCCCTGTGGCAAAGTCTTTTCTGTCCCCCTCCCACTGCAGTCTGGCAAACAGGCTCTTTGCACGAGCAAACCAAGTGCTGCTCTGAACACACTGGGCTGCCACAGGGCCTTCCTGCACAGATTGGTGTAAGATGGGCTGATCTGGGGACCTCACAGTTGTCCCAGCCTTTACACTGCAGTGACTGGACCTACTTGGTGGTACAGATCTGGCTCCTCTCAGTTACACTTCCAAAGAGGTGGAAATTGGGATCTGCTGCTCCTGGAGACGACAGCTGACCCACAAGGAAGTCTGGTTTGCAGCTGAGACAGTTCTGCATCTGTTTCAGTTTTTTCCCTCGTCCCTGGGTCTAATCCTTACTTTTCATTGTTCTCAATTTTACTCCAGCACAATGTGCAGTCCTGACCTCCACCTTTCAGCCAGATTCACAGCCTCCAAACCAACACTGTTCTGGTGACTGCATTGAGTTTCAGAATGAGGACTGCAAAGAGGGACTCTGTGCTTCCTCATGAAATCCCACTTTTGCAGCCCCGCTGCACTAAATGCTCTCCCCACACCCTGATGGAATTTCTATGGATAAAATGAATGCAAAGGCCAAGGACTCATTCTTGCCTAGCTCTTCTCCTCCTTCCTTGCTGACCCACATCTCTGGATAACAGTCAGGGCTGTGGTTTTCTCCTCCTTCAGAGGCATCAAGGAGGATGCTCTGCACTAATTAATACAGCACAACAGGGACACCTGGCAATGACAAGACCAGGATGATCTTCCAGGAGGAAGAAGTTCCATAAAGAGACCTTGAATCGGGCTCTGGTAGCCAGGTAGTGTCTCTGCCTGCAGTCTCCTCTCCAAGCCCAGTGCGCAGAGCGTTTGCCAAGCACCTGAGTCACCGCCAAGGAAATGTTCCAGGGCTCAGCCAGAGGTTGCACAGCCGTCATCTGCAAGTTACATAAGCAGCATGCAGGCAGGCAGAAAATAGCTTGGTCTTTTCTAATTCTGTGAGATGGGAAGCACAGTGCAGTCCTTCATTTTGGTAGGAGATCATGTTCAAAGGGAGTCTCAGTGTGGGGGCAGAAGGCTGTTTTTCTCTCCTGGTAAAAAGGAGCCACCCTTCCCTTGCTAAGCAGAGATTCATTAATGTGAAATTAAGCTGTCTGTGCAGACACACTGTATCTCATCTCTTTCTTCCTGTCCCTACTTCCTATCTTTGATCTTTTTTCTCAACTGCACTTCATCTCTGATTATGCAATTTAAAATAGAACCTTCCCTCCCCTTGCAATGTGTCACTTCCAATGCAGTACAAAGAAAAGCTTGGTGGCCTTCTTTTAACAGTGAGCTATGGCATCAGAATAGCAGATCAGAGAACAGGTCCATTTTTCCTCAGTCACCTCTCAGCCCATGAGAAGTTAGAACTGAAGCCTCATGCACCTCTGATAATTCAATCAAGTGGCACTTGGACTCAGACTCCTGTGGCAATTTCAGACCCCTGGGTCGTGCTGGCTTTTTGCTACCTCCTGCTCACAGCCACATTTGGTGACAGAGCAGCAGCTGCCTCCAGCTACACATACCAAGCCTGCATGGCTCAGGGAAAGAAAAATTCTGTTGGTTTCATGTTGTCAGGGGAGACTTTAGCAATGCTGCTTTGCCTTTCTCCTACCATCTAAGTTTGGGTATTAGGAAAGATTTCTTCACAGAAAGGGTTGCCAAGCACTGGAACAGGCTTCCCAGGGAAGTGGTTGAGTCACCATCTCTGGAGGTGTTTAAACAACATGTAGATGTGGCACTTGGGGACATGGTTCAGTGGTGGACTTGGCAGTGTGAAGTTTATGGTTGATTCAATGATTTTAAAGGTCTTTTCCAACTTCAGAGATTCTTCTGCTTTTTATTCCACAGTCAGTATTGGCCCATAAAGCTGACATCCTTATGCTGAAGCACAACCCACCAAAGAAGTGACCAGTAAGTGTCTCAGGGGTATATTCTGGGGTGTGATTAGTCAGAACATATTTCATTATTATTATTATTGTTATTGTGAGAACAGTTTTCTTTCAGTTACTGGTTCAGATTTATGCATCTCTATCTCCCTAGAGTAGGCCCTGTCCTCTTAGTGGATTCCTTTTCCAGCAAAGCCTTCTTAAGGCAAGATAGCCAACAGGGATGGATGCCCCAGCCTGGGAGTGCTCAAAGCCAGGCTGGATAAGGCCTTGAGCAACCTGATCCAGGGGGAGGTGTCCCTACCCATGGCAGGGGTTGGGACTACGTGGTCTTTAAGGTCCACTCCAACCCCTTAGCATGCTATGATTCTATGACATGAAAAGCTGGATGCAGAATTCCCAGAACCAATCTATACCTTGCAAAGTGCTGCCTTTCCTCAGCTTTCCTGACAATTTTCCGATACATTCTCAAACTGTGTGCCAAGACTGATGTTTGAAAGTACACCCAAATCTTTTCCTACCTAAAAGTTATCAGTTAAGGTAGAGATCCTTCCTCGATACCCTCTGCAGAGCTGGTACTGCTGTTGAAAGGTGCAAATCTCCTGCATGATTTATAAACCACAGGGAACAAGCACAGCAGCAGGATGCCTGCAGGGTCCAGAAAGAGCTTCTCAGCTGGAGCACACAAGCACACACTGTGGGCCAGCAAACGTGCTGCTAAAGGCAAAGACAGCATTCAACTCATCAATCCCTCTGCCTCTCCATGCACATGCACCCCTCAGGAAATCTGGAATTCTCTCATAACACACAGCAGTGCTGCTTCAAAGCCCAGACCTCTCGGGCCGCTTCTCAGCAGCAGGAAAAATGTAGTTTTATAAATGCCTTTGTAAAACCCTTCCATGGCAAACTCAACAACACAGCTGTCACACACCCTTGTACTGGCTTGGCCCAACACCCACAGGGGTCAAGGCCAACATGAGCAAGGCTGAAAACTCTCTTTGCCTGCAATAAAATTTCACCACCAGAGAATCTGGCTCATTATTTTTAGCTATTTTCACTCATTTATACTACCAAATATTAAAGGGGGGAGAAAAACACCAATAGAAAAGCTCCAAAAAACCTGAAACAGTCATTATTAATGTCTATTTCATTCTCACATGATGGATAATCATGAGTAAGAATGTATATTATTTCATCTGTTCCTCCACTCCATGATAATTGAAGTTCAGCAGTTGCAACTAATTAGTAAAAGAGCTGGGGGCAGATAAAAGGATATTCTTGTGTTTATAAACCTGCTGATGAAAATTTAAAAGCTCCATCTGGTACAAGCACATAACCCTACTGCCTGAAGCACAAAACCAAATCCTGCTTTGAACCTGGGCCACTTTCAGTGAGGCAACAATGCAGCAATATTATTAGTTGCACTTACAGAAAATGTAGCTGTTTGAGTTTCTGTATAACAACTGTATTTAAGCACAGTGAAGTTCTCACAGATTGCATTATTTCTCTTACACCACCAGCCTGTCAGGATCTACCTGGGGTGACTGCAATCATCCACAAGAAAGGGTCTGTGGCTGCCATGAAGTGCAATAACAACAGACAAGTAAACAGAAATGCCATCCCTGAGAGGTGCTCCAGCCCTCACCCTGCTCTTAGAAAATCCCTTCTTGCCCCTCCATCAGACATGTCCATATGGCATGGGAAAGCTCAAGGAGAGGTGATACTACTTGGACTAGAGCAGAGCTCCCAGCTGACACCAAACCTGTGCCAATTCAGGGGTTCAGGGATGCATCCATGTGCACAGGAGGTGAGAACAGGTCCCATGCTGCAGCTGAACTCCCTACATGTATGGAGCACTCGAGACACTTGATGCATAGAAAAGCATTTTTTGTTCTTTTTTTTCTTTCCACCTGGCTGCTTTCCAGTGGGAGTGCATGTATCATCATGGGAGTGCAGGGAAGAAAGAAGAAATTTTAGGAGAACTTGGCAGGAGCTCCTTCTACCCCAATCTCACAAAGCACTTTAGCCTGCCAGTAATCACACACCTGAGTACTCAGAAATTGCAAATCTAGACATTTGAGGATCAAATTCTATTGCCCTTGCTTGCATTAAGAACATTTCCTCTGATTACAACAGTTAAAAATCCATGTGTGAGCTGCTGATCACATTCCTTTACATGAGCTAAAATATATTTGCCTTACAGGATTTTTATTACCATATTTAAATTGGAATAGCACCAAAAAGACAAGTACCAAGAAAATAAGTATCAATCTGCTAAATACTGCACAAGCACTTACCACATTGAGTAAGTGACAGATCCTAAAGCCTTTTGGTGTATAGTATTGAATAATTGTAGAGATTACAATTTCTCTGCCTTGCAGAAAACAGCTGTTGTCTTCTTGGGCAAAGGGAAAATGAAATTTCCAATGACATTATCATTCAAAAAGACTCTTATGAGCAAAGCAAATTTGTTCCTTGTGGGTATTTAAATTGTGAACTGAAAGTGAAAATAAGAATATAATAAGCCTTGCTGCTTTGCTGTCTCCCTGGTGTCACACAAACCAGCCTTCTCCTGTTGTCATCTGCAGTAGGCTGCAGCTCACAAGATGGGATCTGTGAGACTCTGCTTTACACATGACATAACCAGCTATATTCTTCATCCCCCAGCCCGCAGGAGTGGCACATGTGGCTGTGTCTGACTCCGAGTGCTGGCCAAGAGCTCTGCTAATGCCAGCTGCTCTGACAGGACACCTGGAGAAAGTGAGGGTGGGCAAAAGGCAGCAAAAGGGAGGAATTTGGGCATTGGAGTAGAAAAGGGAGACAGTGACAGAGGAATAGCACTGGGTATGGCCCAGTACTGAGTCAGGCTCTCTGCTTTTTTCCTTCTTTCTGCTGCACATTTGTGGTGTGAAAAGTTGGGGAGGGCTTCAATTTGCGTGGAATAAGACGCAAGCAGTTATTTTAGGGAAGCATAAAAACTCTTCCCTTTCAGTCTAACCCCCTTAGGAATCTGAAATTCAAGAAAAATAAAAAGGCTGGCAAATAGTAAAGTGCTCTTGAAATGCGATATGCAAGCACAGTGCATTCCCCTAGACACCCTTCCAAATGTCACAGTGGTATTAAAGCCTGCCCTGCCCCGAGAGCTCACATCCGACGCCTGCTGTGCCCAGCCTTTAATACAGCTGGGGAACTCAGCTCAATGAAAGCTTCCACTGCTTAAACACACTGGATTTAACAAACCACAGGGAAAGTCAGCTGCTATATGAACTACAAATTAACACTCCTTATCTGCTGAAGGCCAAGAGATAAACACCACTGCCACCTCACAGATCTGTTCCTAAGCAACCAGGCCCCACAGGCCAGGGCAATAGGTATGGGCAGGAGCAGGAGCTCATCATAAACACCATCACTTCCAGCTGTGCCCCAAGACCCTGAGGAGGACGACACATCCTCAGCCAGGCCCCAGAGCAATGGGCTTTGGATGTAACTGTCTGTGAAGAGCTGCTCTAAGTGCAACAGCACCCAGGGACTTCTGGCACTGCAAAGATCCCAGGTGGCTTTGAAAGGATGGGCAGCAACCTAACACTGGGGTGCCTGAGATTTTATTTTCACAAGGAAGCTCCTTCCCTTGGAGCTCACAATCATTCTAAAAATACAAACAGCAAATTTAAGAACTCTTCAAATAGGTATACATAGAGTGGTTTAATTCACATCATTCCCGAGCCAGCAAAAACACCTCAAGCATCCTATTTGTCTCAAACACTGCTTAAGATCTAAGGTTAAAGATTCTATTATTTAGGGTAAACCTTCTTTGAAACATAAATTTTATGAAGGAAATCTGTGTCCTATGGTGAATGAAGAAGCTTTCTCACTTTAGTTACATTGCACAGATGAAGCAAATGGTAGTTATTTCTGTTTATATTTTTTCCCAGCCTAGAAATTGTCAATTCCAGTCTTGTCTTTTTTTTCCCAGCTGATTCTGTAGAGCTAGCTCTTTTTGAACTGTTAGCTTTCTGACCCAAGAAGCATTTCCTAAGGAACTCTATTTTACTAAGAAACCCCAGAATTCAGAAAAGGATTTTCTATGCCCACCTCTTCAGCCAAGAACTGAGAAAGACCCTTGGGACCCTGAGTCATTCAGGGATACCTCTCCTAGAGAGGAAGAGGGTCTGAAGACAATGCTCTCCATGGTTCTAAGGTAAAAGACAAGCAGGGAGAAATCCTTCCTGTTGCTGGCAAGGCTCACACAGGACAGATATTGAACTTGTGGACATTTTGCTGATGTGGTCATTCAGAACTGATGAAGGTGTGAGCTGAAATTAAAAGTGGACTTGAAAATCTATCTGGATGAAATTAGTGATCATAGACAAACCTAGCAAAAAAAAAAAAAAAAAAAAAAAAACCAAAAACCCCCTGGGAGAGTGGGAGAGTTATTAAATCCCATTTTTCCAGGCTTTAACAAACCCTTTCACAGAGGCAAGAATGGGGCCCAACAGGCAGGACACTGAATGCTGTAAACACCATTCTGAAGACGGGGCTGACATAAAAAGAGGAAAACTGCCACTTATTCTGAAATATTCAGTAATGGCCACTGGCAATGACAGGAAACAGCCCTAGATTACAAGTATTGTTGGGGAAGTATCCCTTTATTTGCAATTATTGAAAAGAAAACCCAAAGCAATATCCTTTCTTTATATATGAAATACTTTGTCTCTCATTCAGTTACACATTCTCAGCAATCAAGAGGACCAATAATCTTCAGCTAATGCCTTTGGCAAGAATAAGCAGACAGCTCTCACTGGAGATAAACAGCTCAAGTCCCACCATCAGTTTACAAAATTCTGCCTTCTGCATCTCCTTGGAGAGTGATCTTTATGACAGTCTGCCTGGAAAAACAGGAAATGATGCTATTCATACAGCTAAAATACAAGGGGAAGAGCCTGCCATGACAGTGTTCTTTAATAATAAGAACAGACTAGAAGACTGACATATTAAATAAAATTTAGCAAAATATTTGCTATATTCACAGATTGTGTGACCTTGGAAAAGGAGATGGGGTGAGGGGTTGTTCAGTGTACTCTGCCTTCCCTTGCTGTTACAGCACTTCAAAGTCCAACTCATTAATCTCAGCACCCACAAACATACACAGAGGTTACTCTGAAGAGATTCACAGGCATTTCAGCCCTGCTTCCAACCAGTTCTGCACACCTGTGGACACCAGTGACTCGAGAATCACAGGCAGAAATGCAGTTTCTTGACCAAGAAAATACTGCAAAGCAAGATATTTTTCAAGCATCCCTCTTGACTTGTAGGTGAAATTATACTACTTGTAAATACTTTTGATTACAAAAGAGTTATGACCTGTAATACTGTCATTACTCATCTTCATGGGAAGTCCTGTACCTGGAGACCTGAGTCCTGATGTGGAGTTGATGCCTGGGTACCACAGATGATCTATTGTAGAACAGCTGCTGTGGGGAAGGGAAAACACTCCAAAAATGAAAAGAGGTAGAAAACTGAGTCAAATAAGGCAGAGGAAGGGGAAACTCAGTTAAATACAGATTCCTCTCAACTTTTTACCCTTCCTGCCTACAGACTTGTATGTCTCCTAGGTGCATTTGTATGAATTTGTTCAACTTTGTACCAACTTACAATTAGGTTCAGATCTCAGACTGGTGCATTGATTTTCAGGAGTGCTGAATACACAGATGCTCTTACCAAATTTAAAAGAAGCCATAGCTATTTTATGCCATCAAAGCTTTAACTTTACTAATTCTTCAGGAGCAGATCACTTCTACAGCAGAAGAACAAGAGGGTACCTTGCAGTTACCAGGTTTTAAGATCCTGATCTTTCATTTTTGTCTAAGGCCAGAAGCACGAGTGTGGGAATACTGCAAGAAATGCTTACAGATGGACTGATTCCCTCTGGATGGGAGTGAAACAGCTCCGTGTGTGCAGTCTGTACCTCTTCAGATCAAAGGTCTTTAGCTCCAGTCAGGATTGATCTTTCACAAAGAACAACAGAGGAACATTTGCAGAGATGGTTTCCTGAATTTCCTTGCAATAAGATGGCTTTGAAACCATGCTTCTTGTCTGTGGCATGCTCCTGAAAATATGCTGCACATCAGACAAACACAGAAAGGCTTGCTCTTCTTTTAGAAGCAGGAATAGAAAAATAAAAACAACAAAGAAATTATTTCTAAAAGCACAAGCAAATAGCAGGTACAAAGGTAAATAAAACTACTGATATTCTGGTGAAAATCTGAAGGCAGAATGAGGCATTTTCTGTCTCCCTGCAGGCCTTGTGTGGCTGTGAGCACTGAACAGGCTGTGCAGAGATGTGCCAGCCTCCAGTGCCTTGGCACAGAAAAGAGCAGACCCACACCCCCTCCAGCCATGGGGGCTGTGAGATCACACAGCTTGGGCCTTTCTTCTTCTGCACTGCCAGTGGCAGCTTGTGCACCAAACATTGATTAAAAATGAAAAAACAGACTCAAAAATAAGAATGGAAGCAAGATACCAATCTACACCTATCAGCTTTCCACAGGCTAATAAATTCAGTAGCCTGACACTGAAAAAAATCAGTGTCAGATACATCAAACAGTCATCAAGGAAATTTTCAAGAGACAGAAAATACAAACTGTACAGACTACAACGAAAAGCAAACAAGATATACAAGTTTAATAACCTGGGAGACATTTTCTCATCACTAGTCTGTGACATTTTGGCTTGCTACTTTAAAGGTATATATTAAATAAATATTTGAGCCATCTAGTTTTGCTTCAGTATTACTAAAGATCAAGTAATGAACAGAAATTGGACTACAGCAATAGGCACATTTATAGACCACTCAAATGCTGGAGGCTTAAGGACCACAAGGGCTTTTGCTTAATTATCTACCTGCTGTTTTGGGAATCACAGAAAATCTGTTCCATCAGAACTAGCTTGAGACAAAATTGGGCTTTGAACAGGATTGTTTTGCCATTCAATCAACCAGCTTTCTGCAGGAATTGCTCTGTGGCTAATAAACCAAGCACCTGAAAACTGCAATTGGAAATGGCTATAACTTGAGAGGGATTTTGGCAGTGAATCCTCAGGCTCCAGGGCTGCACATGCCTACCCAGCTTTTCCTGGGTGGTGCCATGGCTGGGATACTCTGTGCTTCTGAATGGACTGAGAAAACCTGAAGTACAGAGCAGGAGGGAGAAGGTCCTTCTCAAGGGGTATGGCTTTAAAAGCTCTAAAGAAGAAAAAACACTGAGCAAGCAAGTCCCCATCCCCATCTTCTCACCCTGTCCTCTCAGCCAGTCACGAGGAAGGCTTGGCAATGCAGGCATTTCCCACCTTGGCCCTCAAAGGACAAACAGCAAAAGGTTTCAGTCACTCCAGGCTTGTTTACATCCTTTCACCTGGCTCCACAGCCCATTAGTCCTGCTTTTTATGAGAACTTCTTAGCCATGAGCAGACCTGGGTGCACCCAAACCTCTCAGTTCTGCCCCAAAACAAACATTTCACCCAAATCAATTGCAGGTACAACTCTGGGTAAACTATGAAGGCAAGTGAGAGCTGAAATCCTGTTTACAAAGCAAACAAAATAAAACAAAACTGACGTTGTCCATCCCATATTATTATCACACAGCACCAGGATGGCTCTCCTAGGAGGCTGCACACACGTCATCAGGAAAGAGCCTGGGGCTGTGTGTGAAGCACCTGCTTAGAGCTTTTCAGCAGCTCCTTGAACTACTGACGAACTGTGGTTAGTGATAGTTACTGCAACCAAATACTTGTGAACAGAAAAACTAATTAATTCCTGCAAAATAAGGTGAATAAAAGGGCAGATAAACCAGAGCAAGTTAGGGCAACTCCACTGATCCTTAATTAAACGAAACATTTTTCACCCACCTTACACCCTAAGAGTGCCTAACTGGGAGTACCTATTTCATTCAAAAATAATCATACAAGTAAGCAAGGTAGGGAAAGAGAGAAAACTTTTAAAAACTTAACCCATCTGATATTTGCAGGTATAAATGTTTTGATAATTTACAAATAGTAAAGAACCACTCTCCAACTATTTTTCAGGGTGATGTGGGAGTCTTTGTATGACTTTTACAGAGCAGGGAGAGGAATAATGCTCGTGTTTTAGAATTTGTTCTCTGAGCAGGGCTGGAGAGACTACAGAAGCAGATATGAGGAAACACCAGCGAGTTCAGAATGTGCAGTTTATTGATCAGACTCCCAAAACTGCACAGGTCTTTTTTTAAAAAAAATGGGAAGCAACCAATGTAATTGGGGCATTTAGCAATTCCCACTGCTCTTCTGTCATCCAGATGAGAACACAGGTGCAACCACATTTAAAAATGTCAGTGAATTAATGACACTGATTAGCACTCCTGGTAAACAGTAATATAAACATAATTAATAGTATTAACCATACTAGTATGGCCATTCACCTATTCAAAGGAAAAAAGCAAATATTTAACATCATAAATGCCTGAAAATTTACATTTTTTTAAAATTATAAAATTGTCTAAGTATGATATGTGTATGATATAACACAGAACCTTAACAGTGAAGGTAGGTTCCATTTTTCAAATGAAAAGGAAAGTTTACCACTGGGCAATTGCTGTATCTAAGTTGGAGATACTCCTGACAGCTGTGTTCTAGTAAAAGCTCAAGTCTCCTGGTTTTTATTTGACACTCGTTGGTGGGTGGGATTTGACAGCCCACATAATTTAGCAGATCACACCCTGGGGTAATTTTCTTTTAACTTCTTTTAAATCCCAAGAAGTTCATGATCAGCTCAAGAGTTTTGTTTTAAAAGGCCTAAAGAGTAGATAATTCAAACAGATTGGATTCTGTGATTGTAGCAAATACATCTGTTTTATTTCTAAATAAAATGGAATTCAGAAAGAAAGGTTTCAGTGAACCTCTTCAGCTCAAGTTTTGGGATTTGTCTTCAAAGGCTATTTAAAAGGGTTTTTTTAGATCACATGAGGGCAATGTGAGGACATAAGTAGTTAATTTGTGTTCCATTACCTTGACAACCTGCTACCTTAATCTCTTTCATTTCCTCACAAGCCATCTGAAAGCCTCAGCACCTTTGCAAGAGGTCACTTCTGCACAGAATAGAGACACCTGAGCCTGTTAAAGAAGGTGTAGCTGCACATACAAGAGCCTGCCAGAAAATCCTCATATTCAAAAGTGATTTGGACTTGAACATTACTGAATTACAAAAAAGGTGTCTATGTGCATTTCCCATTAATTAAACTAAGTCAAGAACAGCTGTCAGAAAATAAAACTGACATTCAAGAGATCCCTCAGCTTTGAGGTTTTAAAACCTCTATGTTTATAGCACAGGAGTTTTTTATTCCCTCCACTCTACAAACAAATTCACCTCCTAATTCCACATTCTTCCACCTCCCCTTGGCCACGTTCACTGCTGAAGTTTAGTCGTGACTCTTAAGACAATGGAAAATATATCTGATGCTTCCTTGAGCTGTAAAAATGTTTAATGCATTAAGGGCACACACACAAAAAAACCCGGTGCCCTTGAGTAAGCAATTGAATCAGGATAAAATAAAGGTCCACTGAGAATGAAAATAAATAGATCTGCCTGCCTGCACAGAGGCTTAGTGCCCTCTCTGCAGCTGTCACTCTTTCTTTACAACAAAAAAAATTAGAGGCCAGTCTGCTGCAGGACATCTTTGGCACAGTTCAGAGATTAAGGTATTCCCACAGAGGTGGAGACAAAAGGTAAATTTTAGACATAGATTTTGGCATTAGATCACAAGTGCTAAGTGTCAAGCAGAGCACAAAGAGCAAAGTGAAGCTATCCTAAATAAGGGATGCAAGGTTAATAGTGGGCTGCGGTCTTGTCACTTCTTTTTTAAGTCACCATCACTACCATGTCCTACAGAGTTGAAAACACCTTGGGGTTTTTTTGAGGTTTGGAGTTTTTTTGTCCCCCAGCCTTTGGCTCAACACTTCATGCTCCTGCCAAGCCATGAGGGCAAGAAGGCACAGGAAAAGTTGTTTAAATCTGCTCATGGTCAACAGAACAGACATCTCAGGCAGCAGAGTCAATGTGAAGACAGCAAAGGAGTGAGTGGTGTGTCCTGGTGGAGCAGGGATGTGCAAAGCAGGGAGAGAGGCATCACCTGCTGCCTTGCAGAGAGGAATCAGGTGCCAGTGTCAGTGGCTGCTCAATACCCACTGCCCATCTCACCGGGGTCCCTCTCTACCTGCATGCACTTGGTGCACACATCTCACTGCCTGGGAGTGACCAGTGTTTATTTTCTCACTGCCTGGGAGTGACCAGTGTTTATCTTCTCAGCTACAGTAGAGAATTTTTCCTCATATTGCAAAAAATTAAAGGAAGCTTGAAATAAATAATGAAATAATGGCATTTCTTATGCCATTAAGTACAAAGAGACCTAAGCTTTTAAAATGCAATTTATATGAGAGGAGACAAAAGGATTTTGAACTCTTTAACAAAAACCATCCCAAGGAAAAAAAGTGACTGCAAAGAAATTACATCCTGGCTGCAAGTAAATTATATTACAGACAGCTAGTCATCCAACAGGAACACTTTGGACTGCGATACACATCAAAATAAATCTAATTACCCCTAAAAATCAGAGAATCTGTAGGTTTACCTAAAAACCAGGAAATGAGCTTTTAATTGTTTTCACTGCAGACACAAACAAGAGACACTGATGAACTTACTGGGCTCAAGAGAGGTAATTATTTTGCAGCAGATGCATCTGTAAGAGCAATTCTGTGACAGCTCCAGATTTAATCTGTCTTTGTTTTATGAAGACCATCTGCACAAATTACTTTTTCCCTCAGATCTTAGGTTTTGAGGTGAACTCTGCTCAGACAGGATGCAAAAGTCAATTATTGCCCAGTATCAGGCTGATACTGATGCTAGAGACACATGCTACAGACTAAGTCTAATGAAAAGCCCCTAGCTGAAAACAGAATTTAATTTCCTTTAAAAAAACCCCAAACACTGCCCAGTTTTGTAAAAATATTAAAAATATTATGAAAAAAGATGAACAGATTACAGAGTACATATGAAAGGGAGAATATTCGAAAAGTTTCCTGCCAGGAAACAAGCTAAGAAGTATTTTAATAAAATACTCTCTTACAGCTAATGTGCTGTTTCATTCTGCAATATTAACCCAAGAGCAGAACATCTAGGTAACAACAATCTGAAACACTCTAAATCCACAGACTTGAAAAAGTGTTTAGCAAGAGATGCCAACATCTCCATATTAACTCTCCCAATGCTGTTTCCCAAATCACTGCTGACTAGAGCAAGGCTTCAGCTCTTCCAGCATCCCTCCCCACAGCCCTTCCCCAGCCCTCATCTGCAGGGCATTTAGTGTCTGGAGTTCTGCAGAGACAGAAAAAGTGCCTTAGGATTTATTTATTCCAGTTAATCCCCTGAATTAACTATACCCTCCACATCAAGTGGACAGGCCCTGAGCAGTAGGATTTCAGGAGCTATCCAGAGAGTAAGAAGCCATACAAATTGCAGCTCCTTTGGATGCACATGCTCTCCCCAAGAGAGCTCTTTGTACCAAGGTATAGCTAAGGTGTAACAGGTGGTTTACTGCACTGCCTTTTCTTAGTTTTTTGCCTTTAAGCAGGACTTAACGTGCAGCAAAGCACATTTTGGACAGGGACATGTTTTAGAGACTGCACTGAGCTTTAGGGAATACTCACATGAATGTTAATGAGACCAGAGATGTTCACACAAACACTCACAGAGGGAGAACAAGGATGGTTTTGGGCAAAGTGTTACAGAAAAAGACAAACCAAGAGTTAAATCAGCATAGTCACTTCTGTCACTTCGTTTGTCACTACAGCAAGAGCAATCAGGGATACTGTGGTGTCCTGAAGAAAAGTAAAATCCACAGGAACACAGTGGTCCCAGAAATAACTGTTTTCAAACTGGCAATCAATGGCGTTTTGCAAAAGGAAAACCCCAGACACATTACCAGATGTAACAGCTTCCAAAACAGCAGCAAAGCCTGATTGTTTTCTCATGCAGTAACCAAGTGAGGGAACCAGACTGCTGCAGCAAGCTAATAACTTACTGGCTGAGAACAGCTACAGAGGTCTGTTTGAGAGGTGAGGAGAAAGGGAGGGCCCAGCTATCGCATGGCAGGGCTTCAAAAAGCTTGGAAGGTTCAAGTAAATGCCTTCACTGAGGCTGCTAAACCAAAGAAAGCCTCCTGTCTTCCCTCAAATTTGACCACTTCATTGTTTTGGGATCACCCTTGCCATAATGCTTGCTCCAAGATCCCACAGGAACTGAGATGAGCAGGATCATGTATTTCTAAGGAGGCCAGATTTGACTCTAGCTCCAATAGTACAGCCATGAAATAATATGTTTCTTTTCATGCCTTTGCTGCAAGAGCATTTAGCTCAGTTTGATCCCTACACATTCATTTAGCACCACTTTGGAAAGGTAAATTCTGGTTGGAGTCAACAGGTCAGAGACTCCTGGCAGATCCTCTCTGAAGGATTTCCTTCTGAAATCATATTAAGTAGTGGTTAAACTGGTTTGTTTGTTTACTTGACAGGAGGATCAAGAGAGGGAAACCATCAGTTGAACCCCAAGAAGCACAGGCTTCCACACTTCAACACACAGTTGGGCACTGGCATCTAGAAACAGCACAGTGGCTTTGTTCTGTGACTGGGGGAGAAAGATTTTGGCAAACAAAGGATGTAACAAAGCAGGTTGTTAGACAGCAGTGTTTAAACCAGTCACATGCACTTTTTAAAGACAAATTATTGCCTGAAAGATACCACTAGGGTTTTTAACCCCTCATTCTAACTCTTCAGCAGCTGTAGAGATAGCAGTCAATCCATAATCAAAGGTTCATCTACAAATATTTCACTGGCAGGTATTGTTAATAAAAGAGAAGTCCTGAAGAACTTACATGACTGACTATTTTGTGCAGTGTGTGGGAATAGCACAGGCAAGGCCAGCATTTTGCTTTCTGCATGAAGAATCTCCTTTGCCAACAACACACGATCACCCTCATTCACCACACGGTCTAACCCACCCTTGGGAGGTTTGCAGCTCACAGCTGATAATTATGGAGCATGATGCTTTCATTCTGAATATCACATCCAACTATCAACCTCATTTTTGCTTTAATCTTCTGCAAAAGAATGATTCTTCAAAATGAAAACAATCCCTGTTTTCAGGGAGTTACATCAGAAATAAATCACTGTCTCCATTAACTCTCAGCAGGCTGTTGAAAGCTAATAGAAATATGTGATTTCTTAACAATGCAAACATATTTCCTCTTATATTCCAAGATTGCTGGGCTTAAGAATTCTAATATTTCCTTCCCTTCAATCCAATCCAGGCATGAAACCCACTGGCATAAGCTCAGTGTCTCAGCCACTGGAGCCAACTCCACTTCTGGAATGCTGTCACAGGCTCTGCAGATGATTCACACACACACACAGATGCTATTGGGCAAGTGCCTCATAGAAAATAATAATTAGCAGCTGTAACAAACATCCTATCACAAAGCACTGGTACAGCACAAAATGGATCTTCTCAAGTTATTTTATTTTGCAACTTCTGCTGCTTTCTTTACATTTTAATTAAGACTGCATCAGGAGAAAAATTAACCTAGAAATAACCTCATTAGACATCTAGAGAAGCAGCAATGTAGAACAATGTTAAATTCAGCTGGGATTGCAGATGGTAGCTCTGTAAATCAGATTCTGCTTCAATTCAGCTCTTCAGCAGAATGTTCATCCTTTCAAGAAATGGCTACTGAATGGTAAGGTATCATGAAACAGATCCCACCTGTGCTGCACCATGACCAGAAGTAGAGATGATACACTTCTTTGCAATCTTAATAGACAATAACTGCTGAAATAATTGAATTCAAAATACATATTATAAATAGTACAGAAGGACTTGGGCTAGGCACTGGGTCAGCATATTAAGTATGAGTATTCCTTAGGTCTGTACAAGTTACTGTATCTTTGGTTCATCTATCTGTAGGTTATTCATTACTAAAGTAAAACACAACTATAACATTTAATATTTACACATACACAAGTAAAACCTACACTGTGGACCCCTAAAAATTTTTCCCCTCCTTCAACTCTGCCTTGCCTGCTTCTCTAGTCCAACAGTCCCCTTCTGCTCCTGGTTCTGGGCATCTTATCCAAGGATTTATTTTCAAGTAACAGTGCTTATGAGGCACAGTCTAGTGAAGGCAAGAGTTGTACCTACAACAGCATTGGTATCAGCTTTGCCACCTGCAGAACAGGAATACTCTTTTCTAAAGGGCAAAGGAAGGAGGCACCAGGCAGGATCAGATCACCTTCTAGTCTGCAATGTCGCCTCCACTTGTAGTCTGTTCTAGGTGGCAATCTCATGGTGGGGATATGTGGGTGTGACCTGACACTTGAAATTAGACAGAAATTAATAAAAGCCTTGAAACACCATCAGATGTATTCAATATCTCAGCAACATTTGCATCAGCAAGAACTATTGACTGAGCTTGCTCTTATTACCCGTATCACGGCACAGTCCCCTTTCTTTCTCTGCTAAGTTCTTTGCCTCAATGATTTCCTGTTGCACTGAGTTTTACAATCTCATTACCTGCTGTGTAAGAAGTGACTGATTTTGATTCTACTGCCTTTCCTCTTCGTCCAACAGACACAGAACCAACATTCAGATTCCTCCTGAGATCATTACTAGTTTAAATTTAATTTTAAAAATAGAAAAAAGAAAATGTTTGCATCATTGAGGCAGAAATACACAGATAAAAACAGACCACTGTGAGAGTACCAAAGCCTCCATTCATCTGGAAGACATTCTAGTATACTTGTCTGTTTTCCCATGCTTAGTCTTTCTGGTTGTTTTTGTCTCCTATTTGCAGATTAAGAAACCAAAAAACCCAACAAACAAACAAACTAAAAAACAACCACAACCACCACAAAAAACCACACACACAAAACCCCAAAACTCTTCCTGTCAGACACTGCAGCCTGCACCAAGCTGGGACCTCCTTTAGTATTGGCATGCATCATTTCATTACTTAGAGCTGTATAAAACAGTCTGTAGGCACTTATGGAAGGTAGGAATGCAAAGGGTTTACCTTCTTCACAAACCCAAATAACTTTTGGAGTAAGATAACCTCTCTGATACAGGCAGTGCTACATTTATAAAACACAGTGAACTTGCAAAACTCAAGCTCTCCCCAGAGTGAGCTCAAACACAGCATAGCCAGAGATGCCTGGGCAGGCTGAAAAGAACAGCAAGCAGCACACAGCACAAAATACTGTCATTTGCCTGCCAGTGCTTATTGCAGCAATAAATAACCAGCTGCCTGCCACCCTTCACAGAGAAACCCTTAGCATGGAGGCTTGCTGGAAAGGAAGCAGCACTGCTCATCCTGACAGCATTCCATCTGTCTGGGAGGAGATTTCATAGGCATAGAGATGTCCATGCATATGAGGCCCAGCTACTGTGGAAGCTACAGCACACAGCACAAAGAAGGGAGGGCAGTGGGGTGGGGGGGTTGTTAAACTCATGAAATGAAGGAAGAAATCAGATGCAGGAGGGCTCCAGGACAAACCTTCATGTACTGCAACCCACACTGATGCTGAATCACTGGGCTGTGTTGTTTTGTTTCAAAAAATATTGCAGATGATGATGTGTGCTGTATTTTATACTTGCAGTCTGCTACTAAGGGGCTATGACTCACTGTTTTTTACGCTGCAGCCTCATCAGTTGCACACCAGTGAGCTCAGTGAAGTAAACCAGAGAAAGAGAGAAGAAAAATGAGGCCTGAATTAAGACAGAGATCTAATTTAAATTCAGTGCCAGATGCCCCACAGGTAAGTGGTGATAGCAGTCTGAGCTGGGAGGCTTTGGGAACACTTCAACTGGGCTCAATCCATGTGGTGTGGCACAAGCCAGATGTTACAGAGGGGAAGCCAGGAAACATTGAGAGCAGCATGTGAATATAAAGGCAAGGACCAAACAACTGCACACAAATCCAGGGCAAATGGACCATAATGACCCCCACAAATCCAAGGCACGTCACTGCAGAGGGAAAGGCCCTGCAGCCACAAGAGGGTAATGGCAGGCAGCACTGCTAAGTCCTACATCCTCAACACAGCTATGGAGCATCCCCTGCAGCATTCCAGGCACTGCATCCACCCTGAGCCCTACTCAGCACATGGAGCAGAGGCATCCTGCCCACAGCCTCCTGCTCAGCTCACTCCAAACCTGCCATGGCAAAGCTGGCTAGGAACAATCTGCATCCTTTCACAGCAGCAAGTCTGCCTTCTACACTAAGCAGCATCCTGGGAGCACAGCTTCTCATTTGAACAGCACCAGTATAACTTTTTTGTTCTCCTCCCTGCCACTAGGCACAGAGGATTCCCTGAAATGTGTTTTTCTGTTGCCAGTTCACAGCAGCTCCTAAAGAAGCTTCAAATTCAGGGAATAAATTCAGAGGCAATAAGGGACCACAGCAATCAGGGCAGATGTATCTTGTTTTCTGTTGCTGCATTTTAACAACTGCCAGTGCAGGGCCTTTTGGGTCCAGTAAACTCCAGATGATTCTTCTATCACGCAGTCAACAGGCTACATCTGAAAAAACATCTGAATGACTGAGAGCTAAACGTAAGGAAAGCTTCCCAGTGAAAATGAAAAAGCCAGGCCATGCATATTTGATCACTGGTGCCCAAAATTAGGGTCCACCAAGGTGTTCTGTGTATCAGGACAGGTGAATCTGATAAATTACAAGACAAAACCCCTACGTTTAGAATCAGACCAGGGAAAAAAAAGTAGAAATCTTACTAATAGAGTTAAGAAAACAAGAGGTTTCAAAGAGACTTGAGGAGTGATGTTTCTTATTTATGCGTGTATAAGCAAAACATCACATCACCCTCTAAACCACAAACACCACTCACAAGTGGACTGGAGGTGAGATGTCCCAGAGCATGTGAAGAAATGTGTGAAGCTCAGAGTCTGTTGGAAGCTCTGAACCACCATTTACCTGGGCTCTCTGCCTGGAGCACGGCTGCAATTCAGGCCAATGGAACCGCTGCTCTTGTCCCCAAGCACTGACGCTAACGTGGCTGAGCCCACAGCACTGTGCACCAAAGAGATACCCCAGAGGGCTGGCACAGGCTGGCCTCAACGTGGCATTCCAAGCCAATCTGCCCTTTTCTTCTGCCCTAGCCTAACATCCCCCGTTTTATAAATTGCCATTTTTAAGGCACTTTCACAGATCTTTACCACCCACAGCTAAGTGATAGAGCTGAGACACCAAGGCAGGTTCTGCAGACAGCAGGGAAGGGCAATGCTGGTTTTACACAACCATGTTGGCACAGGCATTCCATGTTCTGCCACTTGCTGGCTCCTCAGCACAGACACCCAATGATCTTGGCTCATTCTTGCATCACCTGCACTACAACAAAACCATAATACCAAGCTGCAAAGAGCAACTCTATTATACAAGAAAGGAGCCAACATCTTGGGAGCCCCACACAAAATTTAACATTGATAGAAAGATGCCATGAACACACGTCCAGGTAACAGGAACAGCCACAGCCCTTTGCAGCATTCCACAGTTATTTCAATTAGTAAGGATTCATGGCCTGTACTTTCCTTTCTCCCTAGGAAAAAATAAAGCATTCTGTGGAGGTGTTTCAGCAGTACAGAAATTCTTGCTCTCCAAAGTAAACAGAACAATTCATGCACACATGAGAATGTTTCACAACTGCTATTACTGCATTATTGGAGCACTTTGTTAGAAAAATGACTACCCTGGCTTACAGGCCTCAGGATTTGCTTTGTAGCTTCTCTTCTCCAGCTGTTAAGCAAAATTGGGAGTTTCATTGAAATTGTTTCCTACAAAAGATGCTTCTCTTTCTAAAAGCAGAAATTAAAATGGGGTAAATCTAACTGGACACCCTACAGGAGGGTCTGCAGGAGCCATAGTCCAACCCCTTTGTGCTCCCTCTGTGGACACAAATTCTCATTCCCATGAGTTCCCTCTCATTCTCCTCTGCAGTCTTTGTCCCTTGTGTAACTCTCATGTCTGCCACTCTTGTAATGCAAACTTCTTGCATGGTTTCAAAGCTAAAAACACATACTAAAGATTTTTTTAGGCTTTTTTGTTTGTTTTAAAGGAAACCAACCCTTTTTCTCCACAGTAGTAAACTTCTTTGCCTCTCAATATTTCAAACACTGAGCACTGAGTGCTCACAGATACACTGAAATCTGGTTCATATTATCCTTGTTTAGACACAAGTGCACACAAATTCACCACTACAGCAGGAAAGCAGGGGACATTCTCCCCTGCTTGGGAAATACTTTATGGACACCTGGACCCAACACAACACAAATGCACTTATCAATAATCACTTCTCAATGGTAAGAAGCATCTGTGGAAGGTTATCCTGGAATTCAGCATATAAAACCACCACTTGCCTGAAAAAAAGGAAATGCATTGATGTTAACGTGGTAACCCAAGGTGATGGGTAAAGAGCTCACACACACATGCAGAATATTCTCTGCATCAATGGAGATGTCATTGCTATCCACTTTCCCATATCCTTCCAGCCCCACAGTTACAGTAGGGATTGTTCCCACAGTTCCTGAGCTTCAAAATAATGACAGAGTTAACCAAAACTTAGTGATTAAACAACATAACCCCTTCTGCACAGGATTTGTGATCTCTCCCTCAACCTGACAGTTTAATTTCCTCTTTCCCTTTGCTGAATCCTGCACTCTCATTCAACCTATATCCTTTCTATTGGCACTTCAGCACCTTTGCACAGAGCCACAATAATGCTAAAGGGAGCTGAGCTGGGCAGTGAAGCAGATGAGGATCTGTACAAGATCAGCTTGTGCTTCCAAATCTGATTGTGAGAAGGAAATGGCTCAAGGCCAGCACCTGAGCAAGAAGCAGGTGGTAAAAGCAGTCCCTGGGAAAGATTGCACAGATGAGTCTAAACAAGGCATTTATCTGTTTCAGAAAAGAATGGAACTTGAAGAATTTCCACTACAACTTTGCACTAAAATAACTGTCCCATGGAAATAAGAATCTCTGCTCTGCCTGTAATAAGCCAGACCCCCTGGCTTGCAGCACTCAGTGCATCCCCTGCAACCATACCCAGAAACATGGAAGAGCAGCAAGCCCAGTGTGTGAAACTGCAGTCATAGCCATGAGTGCAGTCTGGAGTCATGCCCTGCAGGGACTAACAAGGAATGCTGCCCATCTGCTGAAATGCTGTCCTATGCCATGGCTCCCTGCTGGCCACCCAATGCCACACAGTCCTATTAACACAGTCTTTCCTTGAAAATTCTGGGGCTCAACTAGAGACAATTTACAGGCAAGTATGTTTGAGATAGGAGCTCAGTGCAGTACAGACAGCCATCCTGCTGTCAACAAAGTGAACCTTTGTTTTACAGGGTGACTATTCAGTAACCACTCAGCTGAGTGCCAGCATCCAGCTGCCCCAGGATAGACCCCCCTCCACTGATGACTTCCAGGGGCAAGGAACAGAGATCATTGCTTTGAAAAGCCTGAGTGGGACTGCAAAAGCAGCTTCAAGCACAGGAGAAACTTTGCACTACATATGTGATAAACAAATATTTACGGGATGGGGAAGCCCAGGGAATTAGCCATTAAGGAGGAACCCAAGCAAGGAGCAGCTTTTTGGACACATCTGCACTGTATTTTGCAGCTTCACAGAGCCAGTAGCATCTGGCTTCCCACAGAGCCCCCATCCCAGCCTGATATCAGTCTATGTCTTGGTCAGGAAGAACTCCTGAGGCCTTCTTTTACTAGCTTCAAAATTGTTCTTTGTTCCCATAATATTTAATGGCATTGTAGTGGTTGCAAATGATGGCTGAATTTGTTTTTATTCCCCTGTAAAACCCTTATTTAAACAGCTTCTGTTCCCAATTATAATTTTCCATCTCAAAGGACTCTGCATCTGCACTTCAGAGGATGAAAAGTGATTAATAAAGAATTTAACAAACTCTTGTCCATTCTTGCCCATTGAACAAATTCTTGACATTTATTTACAGGATTTAATTCCTTCTCATTTAAATGATTAATGCTCACAGGTAAGATAAAACAACATTTGCACAAACATGTACAAAGCTGCCTCACAGCTACCTTAGGAACAATTGCCATAATGACATTACTGCAGTCTGAATTGGATTAGGTCACAGCAAAGGACAAACATTGATAGCTGTGATGAGAGAACTAAAAGTCCAGGCTGGAATGACAATTTAGATAAAGGTAAGGAAGAAATGGCCCACTGGGACTCTGACACCTTGGCAGAACAAGGTGATATTAAAAGCTCCCAGTCCCACCAGAGGGCAGACAGAGCTCTACACATCTGACAGGTCCCCCTGTCTGGCACTGATGGTGTGGTGCTGTGACCCTGCCCGGATGCCCCCAAAGCCACACTTCCCTCCACAACTGGGCAGGGGTGAAGAAATACAGCAAAAGGTTCATGAGTTGAAATGAGGACGGGGAGAGATCAGTCAGTGAATACCATCAGGGTAGATTCAGCTTGGGGAAATTAAATTAATTTATTACCAATCAAAATCAGAGCAGGGTAATAAGAAATAAAACAAATTCTCCTTCCCAAGAGGCAAACTCCCAAGCTCCCCTTCATGCAGAGAAACACAGAATCTGATCAGACAACTTCAGTGCAGTAGTACAACTCCTTGTCTCTGTTACTGAAGCATTTTCTCTGTAGTTGATTTCAAATCATTAATGGTTTAATACGAACTGTTCACTTTCATAGAACACAGAGGTACTCTGAAGCATTAAAGTCTAAAAGGCAAGGCACATGTCTTAGTTTTTTCCCTGATGTATGCATAGGGCTCTAATTCTTCTCAAAAAGGATCAGTTTTCTTCCTCAGACTGTGAAGAATAAAACATTGCCTTTTTCTGGTCTAGGATTTACTTTTGGCTGGATGCTTTATGTAGCACATCCCTGAAAAATTAATTTCCACAAGATCTAAGACCTACAGTGACCCAGTGGTGCCCAGTGCTTTCTTTTGTGCGTTGTGCAGTTTCCCTGTATTCCTTTTACATCAGCTGGCATAAATTCCACCTTGCCTTCTCCTCCAGTACTCCACACAACTGGGTCACAAACTGATGCTTGGAGGGTTCATGATGCCAAACTCACCAGAGCCATGGAGTCACCCACTGAAGAGCCTGCCCATAACTTCAGTGGAGCTGCACGACTTCAAGTCCACTGCCCCACACCATGTTAACAAAATTAACATCATTGAAACATTGTGCCTTTCTTTTTCCTCTTGATAAGACTCGAGTCTAAGAAAAATCTAGCATTTTGGTCATACTTGAGAGTGCACTTGATTAAAAACCATCACTTAAAAAACCCTCTTAAGTTTTAAGCCTGCCAGACTGGTGAAATCAGAAATGGGTAACATGAGCACTAGAGGGCAGCAGGAAACAAACCAAAACCGGTAAAAATCCACCAATTCCCAAAACAGAGACTATGTTCTTCATCATGGCCAAGGCAAGCACTGTGCTTAACCAATTTCAAACCAACACACTGGTTTAAAAAAAATAATAACTCTATTGTTCTATGGTTAATAATAATTAGCTCTGTTGTTTGGGACCACAGCTCAAACTGAAGTGGGTTTGCATGTTAACTTCCAGCAGTTGAAGAGACTCTTCACATCGCAAAGCACCTTTGAACAACACCCCTCCCTTCACCTTCCAAGCAAACCAAATACTAAAATGTTCTCAGTCTCCTTTGCCTGAGAGATATAGATCACACTATCAGAAGTTTCTGTATCTAACACGGAGTGCACTTATGAGCCCTTTGTAGCTCAGCTTTGGCTCAGTCTGAAAGTGATTTAAAACATCACACAGGTTTTGGATTTATGAAGTTACACAGACCTCTTGAAGAGACTATATATAAAAGTCTTTAGCCAGACAAAAAAGCCATTTTGGAAATTTGGCAACTTTTGGCAGCAGTGGCAGCTCAGACAGCCAAGCTGTAATTTCTACACCAAGTAATGAGTACTGAGTTCTGGGCCAAACTGAACTTCCCAGCACTCACCAAGAGCCAGCCCTAAAAGGTTGTTGCTGACTCCTTTCATTTTCAGCCTCTACATGAACACTTCTGAACAACTCCCAGGCAGGAAAAGCAGAAGCCATGCTTGACTTCTCCAGTAAACACAAACCCACTTCTGCAAAACAGATTAAGTAACACCTGACAGGCCAGAGGACATGGCAGATAGGAGAGAGCATTTAAGGACAAGTCAGAACACATGCACCAACATCAGCACCACTCCTCAGTTGCTAATAAAAGACACAGCAACCCACCACAAATCTGGGCATGTAAATTCACTGGGAATAGGCAGCATTTTTTTTTCCAGAGGAATCCCAATTGCCTGTAAAACTGACAGCTGTGTTAACAGGTTGAAAACCCCTGCTTTGTTTTAACATAGTTGCTTGGCTGCCTGAAAACCCAGAAAGCAACTGGAACAGTCCAAGAACCATGCCTTTTAAACTGGGCAAACTTGTGACCAGATTGATTTGAGTGGCAAGTTCAGCAGCAGTGCCATGGCCCAGGCTCACTGATGTGCCTGCAGCCAGAGTCTCCAGTGAAATGGTCTGTCCCATTTCCCCCAGGCTCTCACGACTTGTTCCAAATGGGCTGGTTTTGAAGAAAGCCTGCAATGCCCCACAGCTGATCAGAGAGAACCTACAGCCTGGCTACCCACCAGGGAGAAGAGATTCATAGCCCAACACCACATTTTTCAGAAACCACCGTCCTGGAAAGGCTGGAACCCCTGTGAAAGCCAGGACACGTGGCAGAGCACTGGATCTTGGCTGTACCTGTGCTGCTGCCAGGAAGAGGAGCTGTCCCTACTTCACCCACACAAATATTCACATGGCTGCCCAGAAAGCTGGGCCAGTTCCCTGAGCTGACTTCTCACTGTGTACCAACACTAAGGATCAACCAGGAATAGTAAGCACAGTCAGGAGCAGCCTGAGACTCTCCTTGCACTACAGAGGTCAGGGAAGCCCATTGAAAATAACTAAAGGTAAGCCTGGGCTCACACTTGAAACAAACTGAGGAACAAAAAGTAGTGCCTTTGGAGAGGCAACTAAATGTTGAACACCTCTAGCCTCCCAAGCTGGCTTTAATTAATTTTGCTTTTTTTAAAAAAGCCAGCCAGCCAGCTTTTAGATATTTCCAGGTCTCTTCAAGCCCACAGGAAACTCTGTCATCCTGTCTCTCCTAACACCATCCTTCTTTTATTTTCTCTGTTCCTGTGACACACCATTTTCTTCCACTGGGTGACCCTGTCCACCCATCCATTTTAGAACACAGCTTTTCCACTGCTTTTCACTAGAGAGAAAAAGCAACAAAGGCAGAGGCTACAGGACAAACAGGGAGACCCATCTGCCCAAGAGCACAAGCCCCAGGAAGGGCCATGAAAGGAGATGGGACTGAGCTTTGCCCGTGCTTCAGACAGGCAGTCTCCCAGGCATGATTCCACAGCTGAACTCTCAAATGCTGCTTCCAAATTTCTCCAGGGCTGCACTGGCAAATCCAGTTCTGCCTGAGCACAGAGCATGGGCAGAGCCCAGAACCCTGTGCTCTACCAATCTGCAGAGCATATCTGTTGATTATTCTCTAACACTTCCTTAGGTTGCAATTTTTCCATGTAAATAGTATTTTTCCACTGTCCCTGGTACTCTCTGGTTCAGTGCCCTGATTTAAGGGCTTACTTTGGCTGCCTGCCAAGTAAGAACTTTTGCTGGCAACTTTTCTTAATGCAGAGGAAGTGGTAAGGTCTTCCTGGTGTATTGAACAACTGAGTGATGCAGATTAAAAACATGATAAACAATTAAATTTTTAAAAATTATCTTCCAGTATGGGATTAAAAAAGATGAAGAATACTGAAGTGCTTACTGATCCCATTTAATTTTCTATCACCACTCAGACACTTGAACTCACTATGACAATAAGCTAAAGGTATGAATGCCTGTTGCAAGAGCAGAACCCTCACTTCCACATCAATCATAAAACAACTACTTTATAATCATTTAAGAGATTTAGTAATATTCTTACAGGACTACTGTTTTCTTGCCTGGGGATGCCTGCTTTCTGAAGGCTCTGTATTCATGGCTAATGAGTACTATCTGCTGCTATTACAGGTGCTGGAGCCTCTCTAGACTAATAAAACCTGTTAGTGGCGCCCCAGGCAGCAGGAATACCCCATGACCATTTCCACCTCCTGAGGCACGGATGGTGTGGTACTTCAGTCAGTCTTAGTCCAGTTCCCGTGGCAGATGGCAGGAAACACAGCCTGTCCTGCCAGTCTGTTTCACTCCTAAGGAAGCTGCCACATTCCCAGAGACCTGTGGGCCTTGTGGAAATGCTTTTGAATCACTAAGGAAGATCCTCATCCATCCTGCCCAAGTCCCAGTCTGTTGGTCATACTGTAGGGGTGCAACCCACAGCCACTCCCACTCTCCTCACTCACACGGTGCCACAGCAGCAGTTCTCAATGCCTCCTGACAAAACAAACAAGCAGTTTCCTTTCCCAGGATACATTTGGCAGAACCTGCTTTTCCAAGAATATCTGACATGGGCAGACTGTTTCTAAAATCATTGTCCTGTCTCTTCTGCCACAGTGACCAAACTCAATGGGTTGGAACGTTGAAGTTGCATCAAAAGAGAGAGTTTAAGGGGATTGTATATTGGTTTGATGCTGTTTTGTCTGAGGAGAAATGACACTCCTTGCAGTGCTGGTCACTACTCTTACACACAAAAATAAAGCAAAACCTCAAACCAGACAATGAGGAGAAAAGAACCAAGATGTTCAGAGCATGAATCCTGTGACACTTGCATTATTTCACTCCAGGAGCACAGGGAGCATCCCACAGTTATTGCTAAGTGGTTTCAGTTGTGAGCAGTCTCTACAACAAGCAATGAATGGGAGGGTTCATGGGCCTCATCTGCCCTCCTCAGCACACCTGGAATCCACACTGGCACCAGGGGGTGTTGGGGACAGCCAGGAGACAGGATATGGCCTCTCAGCATACCTTGGTGCTGAGCTTCAGCTGCCTACTCCACACAGGCACCACAAACACTTCCCCAGCACTGTCATTTCCACGTGTCCTTCCCACTGAGCCTCAGACATTCCTGGGACTGCCAAGTGGCCATGCAGTTATTCCATGTGTCCCATTCAACACAGCAATCAAGGCCAGCTGCCCTGAGCCACACTAAATGGTGTTTGAGCAACACATCCCAGGAACTGCCTCACTGTCCCAGGACTGCTTCATACCTTCCACACAGGACTTGTGAAACCTGAGTAGACAAGTGCTTTCCAGCCTGTCTCACTACCAGAGCAGCTTCTCCATCCTCCTCTCCCATGACAGTGGAAAAGGCTGGCTCAGGACACTCCTTGCAGTGCTGGTCACTACTCTTACACACAAAAATAAAGCAAAACCTCAAACCAGACAAGCTATTGCACTAGTGCAATGTGGATCATGGAATGTGATACGTGTTGTGGTTTAAAGCAGAAGTTAACAGCAGAAGATTCTCATCATTTTTAACATCAGACATGTGACTTCCTGGTCTGTGTGAAAAACCAAAGCAAGGCTTGGTCTCTACTGCTGCCAGATTCCATTACAGTTCTGGATGTCCCACACCTAGAGCTGAAGGCAACTGCACAGGCAATCAGTCAACATCAGCTGAGTGAGATCAGTTGGTAGATCCCACTGCTTACCTGTCGAGCACAAAAACAGTTTCATTCCCACTGAAAGAAACTCACCTGTTGAATTTCAAGCTAATTTCTTGGAAGCAGGCCACAGAAAAGCACTTTAGATTAAGGAGAGGAGCCAAACCCTAGTTTTACACTACTTAAGATTCTAAAGCAACAAGAAATGTTGTCAGTGATGTTTTACCCACTCAGGTGTCTTGACAAATCCTCTCCGCACACTATTTGTTGACCAGAACTTATTTTGCCCCCCAATATTAAACATAATCACTAGAACTCTCATTCCAGCCAGCATAAATATATGGCAAGAAGTGCCACTGGGCCAGCACATTTTGATCTCACATTTCTTGCCAGCTGTCCCTTATCTTCTCAGATAAACAATTTATACCATTACTTCTAAGAATCTGGAGTAGTGGCTGACCTAAAATGATACTTCTGCAGAAGCCAGTGCTCTTTCAAGTGAGGAGCTGAAACTGAAGCAGTCCTCATCACAATCATGTCATTAGCACAAGCAAAGACTCAGTTGTTATTATTATTATAGTAATGGGGTAATGAGGCCACATCCTGAGCTTGTGATGAACACATGAAAAACACAGGGAAAAGTTTAAAAACTCTTCCTACTGACTATGGTAATTTGAGAAAGTGTTTACTCCTGATGACGGAAGGACATATTCACTGTCCTTCTGAGAACACACTGAATATGAAGAGTATTGCAGAACATTAGCAGCTGACAGCATCCTCTGAGCTCCTCTCCTGTGCCCTATCAACCCACAGTTCCCACTGTACCTGTCCAGCTGGAGCAGACTGCAGATCTGGTAAAATTGGGGTTTATGACAGGCAGGTGCACCAGTATCAGACTGCAGTGACTCAGTCAAGCAACACACTGCC
Organism: Ploceus nigricollis; assembly: GCA_013399945.1. Taxonomy (NCBI): domain Eukaryota; kingdom Metazoa; phylum Chordata; class Aves; order Passeriformes; family Ploceidae; genus Ploceus; species Ploceus nigricollis. The sequence goes on from VXBC01010168.1 coordinate 230,963, forward strand.
TACACAGATGAAGCACTGGCTAAAGAAAGAGCATGTGGAGAAGCAGAAGCTGTTACCTGTGGGTGGAGAGGGAAAAACATCCCCAGAAGGATAAAGCTCCTGGCTGTTTTCAGAGCTGTGTGGAGGCAGAAAGTGCTCTGCTAGGTCACAAACAGAGGGGAGGTCCAATATGCTGCTCTCTGAGGTGTGACTCGGTGACGTCTCCTTTTCTTCCATGGTCCCACTGAAGACAGAAATGAGACTCAGCTGGGTTTTTGAAGCATGAAAAACTAAGCAGAAGTCAACAGAAGCGATCTGGCATTTTTGTACTGCTTTATGAGATGACAGGAGCTGCTCTAGTATAATCATATTCCAATTAAGAAAATAAAAACAGATTTAAAGATGTAAAGAAGGAACAGCAAGCCCCATAGATAACAGCCCTCAACCTTAAGTAGGATAACTAGGAGACCACAATAAATCTGGCTTTCCTAGGGGCTTCCCAGAAGTACAGCCTCCAAAACAAGGAAGCCATGGAACATATTCCCTTCAGGGTGCCCTCTGTGTGCCATTTAAAAGGAAACATGTTCTACAGGGTCCCTTTCCACTGATGCTGCTACAAGTCTCAGGTTAAACCCATCCCTCCTGGCTTATGTTCACTAGCAGAACGAAAAAGCATTTTCAAACTTGGTAGCCTCAGTCTCACAGGGACGGCAAAGACTTCCTGGCGTGGAGACACCAGGGGAGCTGTGTTACATAACTGGTGCTCAACACTTTGGAAAGCTTTGGTTGAAGCATCCCCTCATCCCAACACCTTTTTATCAAGCTTCCTCAACCAGTCCACCACCACAGAGGGAAAGAACACACAGCAAGGCAGGGCTGGTGCCACCCAGCTCCACACCAAGGGTTACAGTGAATGGGCAACTCCTTTGGAGAGGATGGATCTAAGGTGTTCCAGCCCAGCAGCTCCAAGCACAGTCACACAAGTGCCTGGGGCTGAAGAGCAGTAAAATAAGAAAATCTTGGTGGAGTAAGAGTGACAAGACAGAGGATCCAGATCTGGTGGTCAGGCAATGGCCTGTGGCCCTGCAGGCTCACATTTATCTTCTTTTCTATAAAACAAAGACAACAAATTCTTGTTCTGGGGGTATTATCAAGGAATGTGACAGCCACAGTGGGCAAGGAAATCCCCAGAATGCATTAGTACTGAAAAAGAAATACCTCCAGGCAGATTTTTAAAAAAATAACATAATTCCTTAGGTGCTTCTGTGCTAAATAAACTTTTAGCTAAGATACACCTCTGACCTTTGCAAAATGCTGGCCAACCCACTAATGAAGAGAGGGGAGATGATGGCTGTGATACCAGAGAAGAGCAGCTGCCTTGCTTTGGAGGGAAAAGGTCTGTGCACTCGCAGAAAGGTTCCAGGAAAAAGGCAGTGGAAGGTTAACAACAAAACAAAGTACACAACCATCTTCCCCCAGCAGAAGGAAACTTCTCCTCTACTGCTCTTCATGCACCAAAATATAAATGATCTGTGCATAAGGAACACAGAGAAGGAAAAGCTTCCCTCAAATACTGTGTTTATGATGTGTGCTACTTTAAAGTAGAATCGTATTTAGAGAACTAAACTACCTATACCCTTCACTGGTCTGGGAAAACCCCAAAAACACACACCACAAGCCCAATGAATTCTATCCCTCCAAGGGCAAATTACAGCAATAGGAGCTGCTGGTGTGATACCACAGCAGCATAAGGCTGTCACTGATGGGAGCTGCAGTGGCCCTGGATGCCTCTGCCAGCTGCCTGTGCTGCTCCCCTTCCTTGTCTTGCCACAACACAACTAACAACATGTGCACCCATGTTTTGATCAGGCTCAGATAAAACAAACCAGCTTTAAAAAAAAATGGTTTTCCTCTGGATTAGCTCCCTCTAGTCCCACCCCCAAAACTGATGGTGAGACCACAACTCGTGGTGTTTGTGAGAAAAGGCTCAGCCCTGGGCCTTCAGACAAATGAAGGAGATTCACTATTTCCTCTGTACCATACCTGGTAAGAGAGAGCACTGATGTGCAAACAGTCCCTCTGGACAAAGTCCAGGAGCAAACAGTCTGTTGCTGCTTCAGGATTCCCTTATTCTTCCTTCATGGTTTGTCAGCCCCGGACTGCTGGAATGAAACAAACAGGTCAGTCAGATGCCTTGGGCCAGCTGATCTGGCACAGGGACAGGGTGACCTTTCAAAGTGCATATGCCAATGTCAACAGCCAGTCATCACATATGCCGCTGTTTGTTGGGTCTGGTACAGAGGAAAAGTTTCTTCTAGGAATCAGAAAGAGCACATCTCGTTATGCCCTTGAACCTCCTGACAGCAGTGCAGACCTCCAGGAAAGGGGCTGGTACATCCTAGAAGTAAAGGCAAGATTTACTTCACAAGAAGCTGCCAGATGGGCTGTTTGTTCAAAACCCATCAAGCAGAGAAGCAAGTAATAGCTGGCAACCTTCCCTCCCTCCTGTGGAGAACAGGTATTTCTCCAACAGGTTTATCTAGTGCTGTCTTGATGTCAACAGCCTGCTTTGTCAAACCTCAGCCAGGAAATATGTTTTAAGAGGGCCATAAAACCCACCCTGTAGAGTAAAACACAGGGTCAAAAAATGCAAATCCTGTTTCCTTTGCCATTACCTCAATTATTTTCAGTGAGCAACCATGACAGGCATACTTGCAGGCAGAAACTGGATGTTTTTCTGGGCCACCCTCAGCCGGTGGCACTGCAGAGCTACCAGGAATGTCCCAAAGGCCTGTCCTGCATAGGCTTGCCTGGTTGGCAGCACTGCTGCAGAACGTGATGAATACAGGAGGATGTGAAGCACCGGCCTTACCGGCTGCCCTGCTCAGCAGGTGAGGGGGTTCTCTTCCTCCCGGCCTCCTTTCCTTCCCCTTTTCCTTCAGGCAATATTCACACGTTATTTCAAAAACCACTCCCTTGGCAGTGAAGCACAACAAGAGTGACACAGGGCACGGTGCGAGCCAGGAGAATGGCGTGGGCCGAAGCCGGACCACCTCGCGGCCTGGCCCTGGGGTGCCACCCCCTCACCACCTTCTGAGGGGAAGTGCCACCGCAGCAGCCCAAGAGCAGCCAGAGCTCGAGGGAGGAGGGAGTGAAAACACGGGGAAAGACAAAAGCGCGGCAGGCCTGCCCCGGGCCGGGCCGCACTCAGACGGCCGCGCCTCGGGCCCTCCACGCTGCTGCCGTGCCAGCGAGGGCCCTCCCGCCCCGAGGCCGCCCAAGGGCGAGGGGAAGCGGGCAGAAGCCTCACGGCTGGCAGCAGGCGTGGCCGGAGGGCCCCGAGCACGGCGTTACTGGGCGAGGACGGGCAGCGCTGAAAAGGAGCCGGGCAGCAGCGGCGGCAGCGACACCCCCCTGAGCCGCGCAGAGCGGCTGCGCAGGCCCCGGGCCCGCCCCCGCGGGGCTGCGGCTGGGAAGGGGGCGGGTGGATTTCAAAATTTTCCCAGCCAGGTTTTCCTCACAAAGGCGTTTAGCTCGGATTTCTCTCTCTGGATTCAGAGCGGAGAGGTTTCGGCGAGGTTAAGCAGTGGCGCTGTCCCGTGCCTGGCACAGCGGGTGCTGTCTCGGGCTGCTCAGCGCTTGGTCGCTGTACAGCACTGCCCTGCAGAGGTGCGGCCTGGCCCGGCCCTGAGCGGGGATCAGCGCGGGGCTGCAGGGTGCGAACATCGCAGCGCGGGCTGAGAAAAAACCAACACGGTTCCCACACGGGACATAAGCTGCCAGCCTTCCTCCGAGGGCCTGCGGAGCTCATGGAGATGTGCACCGAGGACGTCCATATGCTCCCAGAAGGAGTTTCAGCAGGCGGCGGAGCGGAAGCTTCACAAGCCCCCGCTGAGCAGCGGGATGCAAACCACTGGATACTGCTTCAGCACAAAGAACATAGTGCGGCGCACAGCCAGACATGCCAGGGCCGAGGTCAGGGATCCACCCTGTCACCGTCTGGGCAGACAGGCGGGAGGAAAGCTGCCCGCCGAGCTGCCGGGAGGAGGTGCTGCCAGGGCAGAGCTGCCTGGGCTCTTGGGCACGCGTGCTGCGAGAGAGACTGGGAAGGAGCTGGGAGTTTTTTCCAAGAGTGGGAAAAAGCATCTTTGAGCTTCAGAGTTACTGAGGGCAAACCGATGTATTTAGGAGGATGTCGGGACTCATCCCTGTACAAGCCACCAATTGTCGGCATCGGTGCTTGGCACCAATCGGCGGTGGATGGGAACT
>VXBC01010168.1:241897-260511 GCA_013399945.1 Ploceus nigricollis
GGGGGGCAGCAGAGAGAACCCTGATTCCCTTAGAAAAAAAATCTGAATTTGCTGATGGACATCTGCCAACTGCAGTGACCTACTGGACAAGCATCCTCAGCTCCCAGTGCCAACGTCACACAAGCCACTTACATGACTTACCCTCCGGTCACCACTGCCATTCCCACTGCTCCCAGCTCAGGTGGATGCCCCTACAAGATCTTGCAAGGAGCTCCCTGGCTCCTCACAGCCCTGCCTCTGCATGGACACCTCTTGTGCAACCTGGTCAAGCTCATGTAGCAAAGACTTGGATGAAGCATAGCTAACTGTAGTGGGAGGCTCCTCAGCTTGGGGAATTTCTGTACCCCTTTATACAAAAAAAAAAGGAAAGATCAGTGTGCCTAGGTATGGATACCACTGTGGCTTTAGTAAGAGATCACCTGACTGGGAATGAAGAAGTTTGTCACCCTTTTTGCCCCAGGAGGGCATCCCAAGTACTCTGTAATGCAGGTTTGTGTTTTGCTGAAGGTTTCTCTGAGCTGTCACCAAGTCCCTAATCCCAAGACAGCAACAAGCCCAATGTTTGTCAACCTGTTACCACTTTTTTTTTTCTTTTTAAAACCCCAATTATGGAGGAAAAAAGTATCAGCACACATGAACATAGCTTGAAATCTGAGGAGCCTGAGATGTCTGTGTCTCTGACTTTGATGAGGCCTTCAAAATCAAGGGATGGCAGGTCCAGGACCTGTCAAATCCCAACTCCTCTCCAACAACAAACAGAGGTTTGGGGGTATTTGTGTGTAGAGGCATCAGAAACAGCTGAGAAGTAGGATACATCTGTCTGCTACTCAGTTACCTGAGCAAAAGAAATCCCTGTGTGCCCATAAAATACTCTCTTGGCTTGTTACAAGCCCACAAAACCCTTTCAGGCTGTTACTACCAATTTTTCCTCCTGATGGAGACAACTGTGCTTGGATCCCAAGTGCTCACATTCACTCAAATCTACTTTTGGGTAGAAAAAGCAGCAGCCTTCTGCCTATTCTGCACCACAGCCCTGCCTGGGAGTTACACAGAGACCAAACCACACTTTCTGCCACTGTGGCTTTGCACTGCAAGGCTTTCAGATCCAAAGCCAGAAGATCAAAGTCAAATGTTTCCAAGTCACATGATGACTGAGCTGATAAGAAGTATTGAATTTCTGGAATGCAGGCATGTGGCATGCACATTCTTCTCTCTCTCAGGATTTTTTCATAGAGGAGCACAGAGAGAAGAAAGAGAAAACAATTTCTATTTCTGCTCCTTGTTTTCCCATGTGGAATGTGTTTGGAGAATTGTTTGCCTCAGGTGATTGCTTGATTGGATTCTGGTGAGGATTGTTTAGGTCTGGAGGCCAATCACATCCACCTGTGTCTGGACTCTCTCAGGGAGAGGGTCACAGGTTTTAAGTTAGAGAGTTAGATATGGTAAGTTAGAAAAGTAGGTATGTAGTTTTAGTATCTTCTTTAAAATAGTATATTAATGTATTATAGTATAGTTATAATAAAGAAGTCATTCAGCCTTCTGAACTGGAGTCAGACATCTTCATTTCTTCCCATCCTGGGTTCACCTGCATTTTTACAATACAGGCATTTTGGAGGAAAATGTATCACTTTTCAGTGGCTGTTAGAGTAGATGAACTTCTCTATACAAGTCATACATATTCAACCTGACAATGGTAAGCTAAGCAGCTTCTGGCTGATCATCTGTAGGAAAAACAGTACACAAAGAAGGCTTCTGATGCATGAGCACAGCATCAATAATGAATGTCTGGAAAAAAAATCCCTATTCCCCAACTACACCAAAGAGAAAACTGAAAAGGCTTTATTATACCCCAGAAGCTGCAGCTAGTCCTATTCCTCTGACCCAAGTTACCCAGGGCCCAGCATCACAGAGCAGATGCTGCCCATTGCAATTTTTGCTGCAGCTGTGAAAGATTCAAGCCAGGAGCACATTCCAAACAGCAGCATCAGTACCAACAAGGGAGCCAAGACATTTGTAGTGTATTTTTGCAGACCAATAAGGAGCTAACCAGTAACTGCACTTGGCCTCCAAATCACTGCCAAAGCTTGTATGTAAGCAGCATAGAGGGTTTTTTTTCATGCTAAAAGCAAGGACTGAATCAGTTTCTATACAGTATCTATTTTTACTTTCATACCTTTGTTTCCTCTTGCTAGACATCATGCTCCTTCCTTCCTTCCTTCCTTCCTTCCTTCCTCTTATTTGCCTCTCCAGCTGGAGTTTTGATACACACACAGCAGCTCAAGTCCCTTGAAGCTGGGAGAGGTCGATCAGTTCCTCTTTTGGCCACGTGGAAGTCTGTGATTTCCTTTCCAGTGTCACAAGGTTGTTTAGAAAGCCCCTCACCCTGCTGCATTAAGTGGTTTTACCTGCTGTGGCAAAACTGTCAGACAAACTGTGCAAGTCTGTAGCTTAGAAGTACCAAAAAAATATTTTTACCTCCATTTGACCTTTTAAATCAGGAATTAAAGCAATGGTATATTTAATATTTCAGTGGGATCTGCTACTGAATCTAATCAGCTGCTCTCTCACCATCGGGGGAACATGGAGTTACTAAATAGCAAGTTCCCTAAGTAAATCAGAATGGAATCTTGTCTTTTTTAAGCACAGCATGTTCCATGTTACAGAAATTAAAACAGCTACGTGATCCTTGTGAGACCATTGTTCTGGCAACAGATGCATCCTCCCTTCCTGCATGTTCTCCTCCTTTGGGTTTATATGAGAAGAATTCCACATTCCCTCATAAACATCTTGACTATTGATGCTTCCCTCGCCCTCATAAACTCTGCACTGGTATTTGCTTAGCAATTCCCTGGCACTGCTACCAGTTTCCATAGCAAAGGATGTTAAATGAGATTGTAATCACAAACTCAAGGAACTGCTGAGGACTGAAAGTCAACCCAACCACACATGAAGCAGCACAAAAATGCAAAATATCCTTGGAATACCCCTACTGGGAACTCCCTGAGACATACTGGGAAAATATTCCCTTTAGATATCTGGTCCTGAGAACGGCATCCAGAGCCTATGAGACACTGAGCTAAAAATGCCAGAATAGATCTGATGTCCAAAACTGAACTGTCACAAGTAGGACAGGGAACAAATGACAGCCAAATCTGCCCCTTCTGCCCTAAAATGGCTTGGGATGAAACAGCACAGACAAGGCCAAAAAAGGGCGAGTTGCTCCTGCAGGCTGGCAGTGATGTCTGCTCCAGAGGCCACTTAGGCAGCTGCCCTGTGCCAACAAGTGAGCAAAGGATGGACTTCCACAGCCCAAAAATTGCTGCCAGCAACCCCCTTGCACTGAAGGCTGTCCATTGATGCCCCTGGCAGCCCAAATCTGCCCTTCTCACCTGAGCTACAATCAGAGGGACAGAAATTCACCATGCAAAGATTGCTCTTTGTTCCTGTTGTCTGTCACTATCTCTGAGCAGGAAAAGCATTACCTCATTCAGGATAAGCATGGATACTGATTCATTAATTTGACACTTTTTAATGCTAATGGTACTTTTAGGTGCTCCTGAATCATGTCAAGTGCAGTGGATTTTTACATTAGCACTAATAACAATTACCCATGCAGTTGCCAAGATGCAGGATTAATCTGAATTTTCCCCTTGAAAACACTTTTTTTTTTGTGTTGTGTAAGCCTTTAAAATTACAGATAAGGTTCAACTTGCACAAACCAAGGACTAGAATACAACTGCCATCTTATAACACATGCAGCCTCTGTAGTGCTCCAATGTCTTCCTCAAAGGCCTAGCATGCTTTAAACTAAATGATTCCACTTCCCCTGCTCCCCACCACCCCACAAAATAATTGAGGTATTGTATACGTGTTCTCTTGCTTATTTAGCTTTTAGGTTGTACATGCTGTTTTCTTTCAATATTTCTCAAGACAGTAATTTTTACTTCCCTGCCAAGAAATAACTGATCACTGATTCATCACAATGAATGCCAGAGACTAGCAATCTGACACACTAGCTATTGTTTAAAAATGCATTAAAATATATTTTTTGGACAAAAATTATGTCCAGAATAGTCTTTAAATACTGTGCTACATGCCTCTGAGAATGGCATTCAATTTCTGGAGGTAATACAGCTTCTCAGTTACTGCAGCCTTGAGCAGCTATAGAACCTAATGTCACACCTCTGCACAAACTGAAAGCAAGTACATTTGCATATGTTCTGGGCAGACTTAGGTAAGACATGGACTGAGAGCTTATGGGTTTTAATCCACACTTGGGCTTCCACACTGACTTTTAACTAGCACAGAAAGTCAGGGTCACTAGCCACAAGGTTCTTCAGCTCTTTCCTGCCCCTGCCCCCCATGACAACATCAGAAGTGGGCAAATGTCTGTCTGCTTGTATCTTTAGTGGATCCCCTGCTGCAAGGAGTATTTTCACACCACAGAACTGTCTTTGCAGCTGCCCTTTGTCTGGAGAAAGGCCAGAGAGGTCACTTGTTGGTGGAGCAGCATGAGAGCTGCCCAGGAGCCAGCTGGTCACCTGCTGCCATTTGGGTTTTCCTTCCTCCCACTGCATGGTCAGACCCGCAGTTACAAATCCACAGGTTCTGCCCTGAATCTTCCCACAGCAAATGCCAACAGGGAGATTGTCATCCCATGAGGATTCGGCTGGAAGGGACCTTGGGAAGTCCCTCTCGATCCCATCCTCCTGGATGATTGCCAGTGCTAAATCAGGTCTGCTGTAGCTTTGTCCAGCAGAAAGTTGAACCCCCTTGAAGGATGGAGGTTCTCCCAATCCCTCTGGTGATCTGCCCCAGGGCTGCCCATTTTCCCCATGACGAAGATTTTCCCAACATCCCAAGCCACAGTTTGTGATCTCTGCCTCTTATTACACCATCTCCCATGACCAAGGAGAGTTTGACTCCCTCATCTTTTCAGCTGCCCTTCAAGAGACTGGTGGCTACTGTTCCATTTACCTCCTGGTCACACCAGTACTTTGTTGCTGGCACTAAAGATGTGACACTCTTCACAAAGGAGTCACCAAGAGGATCCTGCTGGAGGGTTGTGAGCACTCTCGGCACCTCTCAGCTGAAGTTGCCAGTATTTGCAAACAAGCCACGTAACATCCACGCCAGTGGGTGTGTTACACAATCATGTGCCTTGAGTCAGAGTGCCAAGGGCAAGATTCTCTGCCAGGAATCTCTAAGCAGCTGCTCCTTCAGTCCCCCTGCATCCCTTGTAGAGGGGAGGGATAGGAGATCATGTTGCCTTGAGCTCAGAGGTTGATCAAGCACCACCATGTAACCAAAAAATACAAAACGTGTAAAAAAGACAAGAATCGCTGAAGGATGTTTATTTCCAGGACAAGGCTCAGCCATTGTCATAGAAATCTTGTGCAAGGACATGCCAAAGGAGATTGCTGTGGAGCTAAGTCCAAACAAGCATCACAGTCCAGTGTTCAGGACATGCCCATGTGGGCATACTCACCATCACTCAGTGCTGTCCAATTTCAGTGACAGAGCTCAATTCCAATGCATTCTACATTCAGTACAGAGGGGGAAAGGGAACCTCAGCAATATTTAAAATAAGAACACAATAGGTCACTGAAGGTGGGCAGCCTAGCTTCCCTACAAGCCAGCACTCAAGTCCTTTGGGCTCTTCTTTGAAAGCCATTGGTCCCTTATTTAGGACAAAATCACAGCAGAAAGAAGCTGAAAGCTACACATGAGCGCTGATCAATTCCTAATGACAGCTGTACCTGGCTCTCCCTTCTCCTGTATGTAAAAACTGCCTCCTCAACCCAAATCAGGTGCTGGAGGCAGGGCCACAGTTCATGAATCCTTTCCAGCCCTGATGTTCCTTGAATGCCTTATTTACTTGTTCCTGCAGAGAAGGGGGAAAATAGCTATTTGGTGTGTCCTTGACAAAAAGAGGTTTTAATAGGATTCAGAAAGGTTTAAACATATTCCCCACGCAGGATTGGGCTGCATTTTATGGAGAAGTCAGATCCCAAGGGTGTGTAATTCCTGCCTCCCAGAAAGCAGCTGTCTCAGGCTTCTAGCAAAACATTACATTGTGATTTGCAGAGGGTGAATTTTATGGGGTTTTAGTGAAGTGACCTAGAAAAGGCTGTGAGGCTCTACTTATCTCTGGATACCTAAACAGGGGTGTGATGCTCAGCTGCCAGATAAGAGTTTGCTTCAGTGATTCATTGATTTGCAGTGACTTAAACAGAGCTGCTTGCTTTGTGAGTCAACATTTCACAGTATTTGGGTGCAGGACCCGACTCCCAGCCACTCCCAACCCAAGCTGTCTATGGATAGAAAGAGATTCTTACAAGACTGGAGTTGACTTGATACACTAATTTTAAAATGGTATCTTTCTGTGACCTTCTAACTGCAATAATCCTAATTGCACTTTGCCAGCTGAGAGGATGATGTCACAATGCTGACAAATGGGCAAAGGATGGGATGGTTTGACTGCACTACTGTGATCTCAGTAAATTAATTTCATGTCCTTGTGCCTTGTATTCCTGCTTGTGAAAGTGGAGGGAGCTAAAACCTCAGTTCTTCCCCAATGTGGTTATGCTGCCTGTTCAGATGATAACTTTTCAAGGCAGGACAAGGCAAAGCAAAGCACAACCCATGAAAAATACTAAAGCAATAATCAATGCCATGCATTTTTTGGCATTAGTTTTCAAAAGTGATTTGGTGGTTATAAATTGCTGTGGGCCCTTGGCAAGAACTGCAGAGAACCCTGGTTTTCAGAAATGAGGGAAAAACTGCTTTTATAGGAAGAATTTACAGATGATCAGTAAGCGAAATCATCTTTTACTTCCCAAAGAAACAGAAAGATTAAATAAAATCCTGAAGTGCCTTATTTTCAGTAATGGGAAAATAAATCAAAGTGAGAGTTATTAATCTGAGACATGTAGGATTAAAACAAATTTGGGAAGATAAAAGGAAGAAACACAGACATAGTTACAGTTTGGTTAAAACAGCAGAGCTCGTTTTACCCATCGCATGCCCTGAGCTGAGCTCAGCAATAAACCAGGGGCTTGGTTTGAGAGTTTGAGAAAGAAGGACATTTTCTTTTTCTAATTCAAGTGTGTTCAGAGAGAAGAAATTATGTTTGCCTTGGGAATTACTTGTTTCTGGTGTGCTCAACTGCTCTGGTTGCCAATTGAAGTGCTGTGGATCACATGGGAAGACTCATTACTTGTCCGGTAAAAAGGATGTGAAAAGATCCATAACTGATTGATTTCAGCTTCCCCCCAATTTCCACTTCAGCAACACTTTAAACTAGGTCAGAGCATTAATTAATTTTTGTATGAAATTTCTCCTCAGCCCATCCAGCCTCCCATTGGCTAGTTAATTAAAATCAGCACCATTATTTGGCTGCTACTTTGCAGCAAGAAAAAGAAAAAGCTAGTAATTATCCACTGGGGGAATAAATTAATTAGGTTACTATGTGTTAATGCTCAGCAGCTCTCTTGTAGCTAGAAGCCAGAGTCCTTTCTGTCCTGCCTGGGTTTCTGGAAGGTAACTGGGTCACAGGAACATGTGCCTTGAGTTCAGCCTTCACTGTACTTCCTCTTGACAAATCTTTGTTGAAGATAATCTCCTTAAAATAGAGGCTGTTTCTTCCTGCCTTCTTGTTGGAAACCAGCTCCCTGAGCACCGTACAAGGACCTTGGAAAAGTTTGACTTCATGCTGGCAATGAGCTAGGCTTTCCATTCATGGAGCAGCCTCCAGAAAGCCAGGCAGGTTCCTCATGAGGCTTTGCTGGCCACCCACTGCAGGTTCCTGCACAGCTGTGCCCCAGATGCCTATCGCTCATGGGTATCATCACATCGAGGTAACACCCATCACACCTTGCCTGTGTGCAGTGGGAAACTTCTGTGCAGCAATATTTAGGCTAGAATCTGATTCCTGTTTTGGGATAGGTCTGTGCTGCTCAACTGGCAAAAAAGTGCTGTTGCTGATGCTCACTAATTCTTTAAAAGAGACTCCAACACAAATAAAATGTCACTTATATCCTGACTGGTGAACTGCTACTATGGAAATGCAATTTCATGCTTTGGATGTATGAGGAAGAGCTGAAGAGATCAAACAAGATAATTGCCAAGGTAGTAAATGTGGGAATCCAGGGCATCCCTCTGGCTGCCCTGGAAGGTCTGGGACCCTGGCAGGGGGTCAGGAACCCCTCTGTACAGAGCCCTGAGAGACACCGTCTCTCATCCCTGTCCATGGAAAAGAGTTTTCAATCTTACAGGATGAATTACAAGCCCTGAGTATCTGATATAAGCAGTAATTAGTGTGGCACGGGTGCAAATGTAGAATTTAAGAGTTTTTAGAATGGGGGTTCAAAGGGGCAAGATGGAGGNATTCCCCTGCAACAGACAGAACTTGCCTGTGTTGCACCAGAAAACTCCTGGTGTTTGAAGCCATGCATTTTGTGCTGACAATACAGCTTTCACAATGACAATACAGGTTTCTGTACAATACAGGTTTTAGTCCTAAAGCCAAGCACCATTTTCTCAGTTATTCACATTACACCAGCAGTATCCATAGGGATATGCCATTGTGCAGCCCCTCTGAGACTGAGTGCCACAAACTTGCAAGCAAATCTTGTATTTTTGTCTTTGCAAAACCTTTCCCACTGATAACTGAATCCCTAATGCCAACATTCCTTCTTCCTCCTTTGTAGGGAAAATTGTTGGCAGATTTTTTTCAAGCCAGCCTTCATACCACATGGTTCCTTTGCTATCTCTATCCAAGATACTGCTGTTGTTAGAAGTTCCAAATATGGTGCAGTATTTTGTCTGGGGAAATAATAGAATCATACCTATTCTTTGCAATCTGAGTATGATTAAAGACAAATGAGACTCCTTCCAAACCCTCAGCTCTCATGAACTCTTCATCTGTCTTCCAATTTTAAGATTTTGTCTTCCAGATTTTATCTGTATCTATCTAAAGTTTATCTGCAGTTTGTGCAAGATACAATCACACCATGAGATAAAGAAGACACAATGATTACATACTTAGAAGGAAAAAGCACAGTTGTAAAACACTGGTTTATCCTAGAATTTGTTCTCTTAACACAACAGTTGAAAGGTAATGTCTGATGTAAACAATGACACTTACTTCCTCTTGCCTTTTGAATTCTGGCAATTGCAGTAAAAGAGGCTTTTTACTGCTCATAAAATAATGCATAGTAGTTTACTGTTTATAAAGTAGCTGTGCACACTGACATATAAAGCAGCCAAACATCAGAAAATAGAGTTAAGAACTCAAATCTTCTGAATTTGAAAGTTACACACTTATATTGGCCCTGTAGGCTTTGCTGACCTGTGATGAGGTCTGGTTCCTTTCCTTCCCTCATGCCAGTCTCTACAATGTTCCCAAGCCTTGCCCTCCTTTAAAGAGGCATTCAGTGGAGAAGTTGCTAAATCATTGATGGGTACAGATGCTGGATCAGGCCCTTAGCAAATAAAAAATCACTTCTTGGGTTGGGAACAGCTGTGTGGAGTGCAGGGGGCTTATGGATGTGCTTTCCAGCTAATAATTTATTCCCATGGATAATCCCCCATTGTGCAAACTGTCCCACTGAACACAGGGATTACAGTTAAGGGCAGCAGGATGAAACCCTGAGATAAGATGCAGAGTAAACAAAGTATGATATTAAAGCTATTAATTAATGTGTACTAATAGGCAGCTAATGAAGTCAGGATGGCCATGAGTCACAAAGCTTCACTGGTTCCTGAGCTTATCAGCAAAACTGTTCTCAGTGCAAAGCCAGAGTGCCATTTTTAAATATAGCTACTGTCCATAAGCTGAGGCTGTGACCTATCTGTGACTGGCTAATTAGAGGTGACAATGTCACCCTGGGTGTAAAGTTTCAACAGGAGCTCAGTGTCTTCTGTTCAAGTCACTCTCCCTGCTATCCTCTCAGCTAGTGATAATTTTGCTTTATGTTTTTAACACGCTTAATTTCTTTTGCCCAGTACCCTGAGAAAAGTCAAGGTTTACTTATCCAGGCAGTGTGTTTATATTTTCCAATACATTCTGAATCCATACACTGGTTTTGGACTATATTGACAAAGGGGCAAGGCCACGGGAAAATTCATCATGAGGCTGCCCCATGTCATTTGCAAGCCAGATTCCCAGCACCTGAAGGGATGCAGGATCTGCTGTCTATCTTTATTCCTATTTCCATTCTACTGTATTACAATATCTGTTTTATTATGCCTCTTGTTCTTGGGGTTTTCTTATTGGGATCTGGAAAAGCCATGCACCATCTTGCCCACTTACCCTCCCAGGGGTGCAGAGCAGGATCTTGGTCACGTAGGACAGAAGGTGCACAGGCAGGACAGGAGAGGCAGAGCTCATGTGCCACTTCTGAGGGAAAACCTGCTGCACAAAATTAGTCTTTAAAACACACAAGCGGGAAAGAGATGCTGACAAAACTTTTCTACTCCAGAATCTGTCATATTTAATTTTAAAACATTTTGTGACAGGTGCTGCAACTCAGTTGATAAATATAAAACCACCTCTGAGAGGTGAAGGCGTTTTGTGCAAGTGCATCAGTTGGAAAAACAAAGTGTCTTTGTTCTATTTCTACAGTAATTTGAAAAATACTTTCCTTGTTGAAACAAAAAGGATTTTCTGAATACTTATTTTTGTAGAAACATCTGCTGTGTGGGAAGTTATTTGACCAAAAAATACATACCTCTTTATTTATATTAGAAAGTTCTAAAAGTCTGGAGCATGTTGCAAAACAAAGCAAAGAGAAATAAACAGGAAATAAGTGACCGAGTAGTCACAACATTTTAAGGTCAGTTCCCCTCGCTTTGGATTTAAGTTGAACTCTTTCCCAATGTGTATTTTATTTCAAGGAATTTTCTCTCTCTCTCTTTTTGCCTTTTTTTTTTTTTTTTTGGTGATTCCTTCTTTTCCTTTCCTGCTGTAATTGAATTATTCCCTTTGGTCCCCTAGAGGGTTTGAAAACAAATAAACTTTATTTCTATTTCACACTGGGTGTGACAATGCCTATGCACAAGTCACAAACTGCACTTCAGAATAAGTCAAAGCCTGGTTCATTTACTGTCTTTTCAATCACTTTGACTTGATTCAGCCTGATCTTTGGTGTGGTTCAGGATCCTTTGCAAAGATCCGTTGGATAAAGGAATTAGAAAGCTCACCTAACAGTTTGTTGAGGTGAGGCAGTCTCCTGTCTCAGAATCAGCCTGCTCCATTCAAAATCCTCCCAGTAATTCCATCCCTGGGATTCTGCAGGTACCTCATACACCCATTCCCTAGAAGAGTCCTCATTCCAGGCAGCATCTAAGAATCTCCACAGATTCTGACTACGTGCACACAGTCCTGAGATGTGCTGAAAAAGAGGTTTCTGCTCTTGGATTCTCAGCATTCATTAGTCTGGAAGACCTTATTGTGGCCTTTCAATACTTGATGGAGGCTTGTAAGAAACATGGAGAGAGACCTTTTACCAGGGCCTGTAATAACAGGGCACAGAGTAATGGTTTTCAACTGAAGGAGGGTAGGTTTAGGTTGGACATCAAGAATTAGTGAGGCACTGGAGCAAGCTGCCCAGAGAAGCTGTGGATGCCCCATCCCTGAAAGTGTTCAAGGCCAAATTGGATGGAGCTCTGAGAACCCTGATCTAGTGCAAGGTGCCCTGCCCATGGCAGGGTGAGATGGTCTTCAAAGGCCCTTTCCAACACAAACCATGCTATAATTCTGTGTTCTTTAAAGCTTCCTTCCAACCCAAACCATTCTGTGATTCTAGTTCCAGTGAACAAGGGTGAATGTTTAGCCTCCAAAAAAAGTCCTTTGAGTTTCTTATTATCCTTTTACACAACTTATGTTCTGAGCCCACAGGATACTGGAACTCTGGTTTAATGATGTTAAAAACTGGTTCAGTTTTTGAGGGCTGTAACTATTTGTGGATCAATACTCTGAATGAAAACAGCAGAAATAATTACAGCTGCATCTTGCTCTAGAAGAGAGCAGGAAAACACCACAGGCATGCTATTAACACTGAGATAATTTCTGTGCTCTCATTTTGCTCCTCAATGCTACCCATTCATCTGTACTTTAGAAATGTGCAAGTTTTGTATAGTGCCTAACTGGCCATAGTTCAATACTATCAGAATTTAAAGGCAAATACTATTTCACCTTAGGAGTAGGTGGGTGCTGTTTCTGGAACAGCCTCTCCCTGTAACACACTCTGAGCCCAGGGCAATTGCTAACAAAATTGGTGAGTGCCTCAGATCACCTCCCTGCAAACCAGAGAAGTTTTTTTGGCAGCCCAGAGAACTGCAAGGTGCAACAAAAAGATACTTTCTGCCACCTCAAAACTGTGCCCCCTTTCCTGCCAGTGGCACCCCCAGGGAACTCGCTGCCTTCTGTGCTGCTCTGGGCTCAGGATGACCCATCAGCCTGGGACTGCAGCACTGCTCCTCCTCACCAGGAGCCTTCCCCACAGACTCTTTAATCATTATTTCACCCCACTCCTCAGCAGGGTCAGGTCCCTGGAGGAAGAGCTGCAGTACAGCACAGAGGTTTTGCCCTTCTGCAGTGTTTCCAGCAAAAAGCAGTTTCCCTGGATTGTGAGCAGCAGCTGAGCTTTGCAGCTGCAATCTCACTGGCAGAGCTGCCAGCAGCACCAGGACAGAGGCTCCCACACTTCATTTAATCAGTCATTTATCTGGCTGGGGCCTGGCTGTGCTTTATCTGTGCTGCCCATACACACAGGCTTGGGACCAGGCCAGTACACCAGCACACTTGGATGTCTTTTGCTGCCATGGATGAGAGCAGCTGGGCAGGATTTTCAGTGCTTTTCTGTGGGGCTTTTTTTTCCCCATAAAAGGGTGTTCACATCAACCAACAGGCTGGCTTTGAGTTCTCACTACCTCACACCAGTTACAGCCTAGACTTTGCAGCTCTTATTTTGCTGCCTTTGGTGCTGGTACCCTTTTTTTTTTTTTGGTGAGAATATCCATTGAACACTCCAATAGATTTTGCAGTGTTTCAAGAGTTTATCCATACTTGCCTGCAGTGAACCTGATAAACCAGTTTTTGCTGTCACACAAATGCTACCCATTGTTCAGCTGTACAATGTGTCTTTTATCACTGATCTTGCATTTTCATGGGGGTTGCTCTTAACTTTTAAAGCTTTCACTAAAAGGTAAATGGCAGATTTGTGAACAGCTTCACATGGAGAGCTGCCAGACTCAGCAAAGAATGTTGTCATTTTTAAAGTTACATATACCCATATCTAGTCTCAGAAGTTTGAAAATGAGAGTTCCTTCTTCTTCCCAGCAAGGAGAACAACAGAATTACTCGAAAAGCTTTCTTGGTTTGTATCTTATTAACCTTATTAAAATTTTAAAAAAGAATTAGTTTTTTGATATTTCCAAAGCTGTAGACAGAAAAGGAATGTTTTGTTTACAAGAGCTACTCGCTGAGCACAAGAGAGAGAGCTAAGAATACAGAGTAAGCATAAAGTAAGTGCATGTTCTCACTTTCCCCCTCAGAAGTCCACTTTGAGGTGGCTCACCCCCTGTTTTAAACATCAACTGATAAATCTGCTTGAGCTGCCTTTTGTCACAACTAGCAGTTCCCTAAAAGCTAAGGACAGCTCAGCTTCTGCCTGCTGATGTCCCCACTTAAACCAAGACAGCTCCAATATTCATCCAACCTGATTTTGAATTGTTTCAGCCCACTGACTCAACACAGAGCTAACCTCATTAAAAACCAACCAACCAACCAGCAACAAAACAAAACCCAAAGAAAACCCCCCCACTCTCTGACAGAGAACCATCCCAGTTCAGTGAAAGGTTAGACAAGGGCCAGAGAGAGTACAAAGGGCAGGTAGGAGTGCAGGAGGAGGTGCAGCAGAGCCAAAAGGCTGCAGCCAGATGTTAGGCTGGCTTAAGGCAGGGACAGCCTTAGCCTCTCCTCAGGCTGACCTTTGCACCCAAGATGTCTCTATGGTATGGCTGCATTTCCAGGAACAACAGCACAGTAAACCTCAGGTGTTGCAGTAAACATGGGAAGTGATACTATTTAATAACCATCAAAAGGAAGATGATATTTCAGTCTACTTTTCAAGACTTTCCTGTCAACAACTGAAACTTAAACCACATTTCTCTGGCATTAGGAGTATGTGTGGCAGATGGAGGAGAAATGCAAGTGATGGAGGACAGGAAAAGCTAACATTTCCCCCTGATTAGATTAGTCCCATCTACTTTCTCCATACTGATATATTCAGTAGAGGCACGCTTCAAGAAATGTTGAGTCTGGAAGTACAGAGACCCAACGGATAAAAAGTAGCAAATTTCAGCCCCCTTTGTATTCACACAGGTCACTGAGAACACAATTTTCCTTCTCCCCTGCAAAACACCGGGCACCACCACACCACAAACCCCACATTGTAGCTACACCTTACCTGCAGAATTCAAAGGAAGTGCTTGCATCACTACTACTGTTATCTGGCAGGGCATAAAGGTCAGCCTCACATTGCATTTAAAACACAAACATGAACAATCCAATGGGATTTTAAATGACAGCAGACTCAAACCTTCCTGCTCTCATAGGAAGCGCTGTCTCTCCTTATCTTAAGGCGTTTCTCCCTGTTCTCAAGATAAAAAAAGAGAAATAAACAAAAACATTATCTGTGTCATATTCCATAACTGCTCTTCACTTTATGACCATTTTCATTGTTTCTTACACACTGAAATGGGAAAACTAGCATAGGAGTGCAATGGGAGAGATAACAAGATGGAGATAGTAACACAAGAAGGTTTTGTGCAAGAACACAAGAGAACGGCTTGTAATTGGCATGTAAACAGAGCCAGGAGTTCACAGAAACCACATAAACATTTGTCTTTCCAGTGAATGTAAATATTTGTATTACTAAGTTATGGATATAACCTCAGTTTTATATTTATATACAAAAAACCTGAGAATAGAACTTATTCTAGTTATATTAAAAGCTACAAGTTTCCCATTTGCAATTGACTTTGGCCAGTTTAAATGCGGTGCTGTGACTGTGTGGTGCTTGATTCCTTCAAGTGTTTCACAAACAAACAAACCCACCACCACCAAAACCAACCAAACAAAACAATCCACAAAACCAAAACCCCCCCAAATTGTATATGTTTCATTTCAGAAACGATAAATCAGCTCAGATCAAGAAGCGAATCATGCTAGAACCCTTAAGACTAAATCATAGCATGTTTCATTTCAAATCAAAATTTAATGCCTGCAATATTCTATTGGCACTTGGGGTTTTGTGGTTTTTTTTCTTTTTTTTGAAAGCTCTTTGTTGTAACATTGTCTATCACCAATGCCAAATTATACATAATAATTAACAGCGTCTGAAAGTGACTGGATTTTTGACAGAAGAAAGTGAAACTCTTCTTTTTCCTGTTATAAATTTGATTTTTGTTAATAGTAGCCATAAGAGGGTTTCATTTTATATTTATGATACTTTATACTTGTTACTTTGCTACTTTATATTTAATGATGCTCTCACAGCCCACTTGGCAAAGCTCTAGAGAATATGACAAAAGCAGTAACTCTCACTGAAGAATGTCTTAACTCTCCCTTCCACATAAAAAGTGAGACTGGAAGGATGAGAGGGAGGGCAGAGAAGAATCAAAATTGGGGGGAAAAACCCTAAACAACCCATAAATCAATATCCCAGTCATAGAATGGTTTTGGCCATGAGCCCTTCCAAAGACAGGGCATCCACAGCTTCCCCCAGCATCCAGTGTCTTGCTAACCTCCAGGTAAAGAATTCCCTCCTAACACTTTGTCTTAATCTCCCCTCTTTCAGTTTCAAACCATTTCACCATCACAAAATGCCCTTGTAAAAAATCCCTCTCCAGCTATCCTTGTAGCCTCTTTTGAGGCTCTGAAGTCCCTCAAGGACTGAAAGGGACTCCAAAGTCTCCTTGGAACCCTTTTTTCTCCAGGCTGGGTAACTCCAGCTCCCTTATCCTGTCTCTAGCACCTTATATTATACCCTTATCCTCACCTCTAGCACACCAGAGCAGAGGGGCAGAGTCACCCCCAGGCTTCTCTGGACTTTTCCAACAGGAACTTCTCCTTTCTCCTGCTGGGGACCTCAGAGCTGGCCACAGCACTGCAGGTGGGGTCTCACCAGAGCAGAGGGGCAGAGTCACCCCCCTCAGCCTACTGGCCACCCTGCTTTTGATGACAAACTGCTGACTTGTCCACAGAGAAAAGTACATTTTTCTGTACTACAGTAAACATTGCAGAAAAAATGCCATTGCACAATGGGCAACTTTTCTAATATTCCTTTCTTATCATTCTCCATGAGACTGAGAGGCTTTTGCCATGCTGACAGCATGGTTCTTTCTTGCTGTTCTTTCATATCCCTTAGCATCACTTTTCTTTAGTGCCCATAAACTGTCCAGATTTCCCATTAGGCAGTGATACAGCAATATTCTCAGTGCCAGAGAAAAGGTCAGAAGTGTATTTTCAGCTATAAGTGATTCTACAAAAGACCAAAGAACATTAATTTGACACTGCATGCCTAATGCTGTGCCTTCATTTGCACGGTTTTACCAGCAATTTTT
Organism: Ploceus nigricollis; assembly: GCA_013399945.1. Classification (NCBI taxonomy): domain Eukaryota; kingdom Metazoa; phylum Chordata; class Aves; order Passeriformes; family Ploceidae; genus Ploceus; species Ploceus nigricollis. The sequence continues at coordinate 258,530 of VXBC01010168.1, forward strand.
ATTCACAGTTACCCACCAGACCCAGAACAACTGCAGAAAGATCAAGTGCAGTAAAATGAGGAGTGAAATTCATCTGTATCTGCAGCTTTCACCAGCTGTGAGCACTGGTGTCAGTAAAACCAGATCACTGGAACTCAATGCAGGCTGTGAAGGAGCAAGCACAGCTGTAATTTGATGCTCACAATCTTTATAGCTACTTGTAGTATCAATGAAGCTTGATTATAGGCAGAATCTTTAATTCTGGCAGTACTCCACAGGCTACAGAAAGAGACATAAAACCTGAAGGCATTTCCTAGTGCCTTTTTAGTATAGGTTTGCCAGTGTATTGTAAACATCAGCCTCAACCCCTTATTGCCTGCACTTGGGCAAGTATTTGTCTCATTATTCATAAAAATCATTGCAGCATTTTTTTTCTTTTTTTTTTAATATAAAAAAAGGAAAGCAGATCATCAACCTTAACTTTTTTAATAGACACTTTAAAAGAGTTCTATAAACTGCTCCACGTGCTCTAACTGCTGCACAGTTTTATATCCCCTTAAAGAGCAGCTGAGACTTGTCTGCTGCATCATGGCAGAGTATGAGTTTATCTGACTCAACCATATTGAAGCAACTCCTTAGGGAGGAAAAAAGAAAGTGTGCTGGCAAGTTTAATTAAATGTAGGCTTTTCTTAAGCCAACATAAAACAGTATTTTCCATCCCACCCTTTTCCAACTTGCTCCACACTGGTGCACATCTCTAATAAAATGAACACGTGAGTATTTATTGAATCCATTAAGGGTCTAAATTGTCATTTTTAGATACAGTGAATTATGGAAGGAAATGCAATATTAGTTGGATAAAGCACTTTTTTTGAAATTAACACTAGGGCTGAATGAGACCAAGTGTTACATTTCTAGTTTTTAACAAAAATATTAATGGAACAATTTTATAATATGTCTGGCATGACATCAAATTTTTGAAAAGTTTAACACACCAAACCATGCTTGAAAGTGTTCAATTCTATCCCTGCTTTAAAACAAATTCCTTGAAATAATAAATCTTAAAAGCAGGGAAGTGAAAACAAGTAGACAATTGCTTTTCTAAATACTGTTTTCTCTGAAGTTTCTTTATCCTTTCTTCCCTCAGTAGTGAATACACCTGGAGAAGTGATGGCTCCTAATGTTTTCCTAAATACCAAGGGTTTGTAATTAGAGTAGTTCACTTCTGTGTTTAACAAAGGAATCACTTTCCACCAACCCTCCCTCCTCCTTACCCAGAGGAATTCCTCTTATCTTTTTCACTTAAAAATGAGCTGCTTGCAGCTATAATTTCCTTTTATTGCATGCTTCCCCCTACCTTTCTTTCCTTGAAGCTTGAAACACTAACACAGAGACCTCAGCAGTTCAGATGCATTACACACTTTTCTGATATACAGCATCTGACATTAACATTAGTTTTGCCAACAACACCCAGTGGAACGTCACAAATTACTTATAAACACAGCTAGATCTGCAGGGCAGGAATAAAAGGAAAATAGTTCTCTACTTAAACGGCAGATCGAGGGACAACAGAGAGTAGCATTCCCGTAACAGCACTAACTCCCAACACAGAATAAATGGTTTCTCTGCACACAAAAGCTCACAGGGACAGATGGCCACCCTCAAAACAAGTGAGACCAAAGCCCCTTAAACCATGGTAAACCTCTAGGAAGCAGAACTCCCTACACTTAGGGTAACCCTTACACTCCCAGGCTGGGTACGGAGGACACGGACTGAGGTGGGGTAATCGCAAAGAGCGTGCGGCTGGCAGCAGAAGCCCGACTCGCCTCAGCAAAGCCCCTCTCCGGCCCTCAGCGTCCCGGCGGGACCGCGCTCCCCAAGCGGCCCCAGGGCCCTCAGCGCCCCGGCGGGACCGCGCTCCCTCAGCGGCCCCAGGGCCCCGGCTGGACTGCGCTCCCTCGGCGGCCCCAGCGCTCTCAGCGCCCCGGCGGGACCGCGCTCCC
>VXBC01010168.1:261494-341664 GCA_013399945.1 Ploceus nigricollis
TGTATTTTGAGAAAGATACATGTAAAAAGCGTGGGGGTGTGCGCTGTGCTGTTCTTTGTCTCGGCTCTGCACTAGAGAACACAGCGATGATGCTGCCGGCTCGTGGTTGGATGTTATTGATCGCATAGGAGTTAGTGAGGCAGCTCTAGATTAAGCTGGACTTTAAATATTAATCTGTCACCTGCACCCTAACCAGGCACAGATTCGTTCTTCCATTTTTCTCTTTTTCTTTTTCCTTTTAAGTTAATAGCTTGTCTTGTAAGTATTATTGTTTTAATTTATCAGAGCACACAGTGTGAGATGGAGGTTAACCTTCAGCGTATTTTAAATGTTAATGGTAGGGTGAAGTAGTTGATGAGTAGAATTATTTTTATCACATATATTTCTATTCTAGCACTGATTAATTGTAAAATAACTATGTAACATGTTAAAAAAATAGGAGATTGCCATTGGTCTTGAATAGACACTGGTGGCCCAAGCTGCCACGTAGTCTTTCAGTAAAGCACGTAGCCCCTCAACAGAATGGATCCAGGCTTTGGAAACCTGTTCAAAAAGTGGTCTGTCGAGAGCTGTGGGGAGCATTATACATGTTATTTGTCCAAGTCATTCCTACGTGAGGAATGTTAGTGTGATCACAAAGAGCTAAATTACTCCCTGCCTAAGATCTTGTCAGCTGTGCTTTAGTAATAAGCAACACTTCAGAAAAGAGGAATCAGACTGATGCCGCTCTGTCTCACTTACAAACGTGCCCCAGCTGTTTCCTGTCTGTTTCAAGAACTTGGTAAAACTGCTGTGGCATAGCTGGGGCGGAAGAGTCTGTCACATGGACAGGTAAATGCCAAATGCTGAAACAATTAACTTACTGTTACTTAAAACAAAGCAGATACATTGTGGGTGAACAGGGAGGGCTCTTGTGTTTGATTACCTCGGCTGACGTGGCCCTGCACATAGGGAGCTAAATTCATACTGAAATTACAATCCTCAAGATATTTTTCTCACTTGCTGTGTATTAGTGTGATGTAATTCCAGAGGTATCACTTGAGGTTTGCTGCTTTCTAAATGTCAGCATAAGCCTGTTGGTAAAATTTCAGCCTTTGAATCAGAGCAGCATGTCCAGATCTTCCGTGCAAGTTTGTTTGCTGCCCAGTGTTAGCACTGCAATGCAGGAGGAAAGACCTGCTGACTTTGTCCTTGCTCCTGCAGTCAAGGTGCAGTGGGGAGGAAAGGAGGGGGCAGGAAGAAGCCTCTTGTTGTTTGGTTGAACATGAAGGAGGTGATGCTGTCATGCTGTTTCTAAAAATTCTCTCCCAGTTGTTAGAGGGAATGCCCTGACAAATACATCCTCTGACACCGTTCTAAACCCCAGGTGTCGTCAGCTAGCGTTACGTAATTTTCTTGCATGTCTAATTTGTTCCTTTAGATGTATTCTGTAATATCTGATACCTCATTAGGACCAACCACAAGCAACAAAATCTGTTCATCATACTACAAGATTAACCAGATACCACTGGATATCTTTGGAATATCACAGTGTGTCTCTTAGGCTCCTGTCCCTTTGTTCAGCACAGCAGCAGATCTGATGCATGGTGGATTTTCTGTTGCTGTGCGTAGCACATCTTTTAAGAAGGTAAAATCTGAGCGCAGTACCTTCTCCAGCAGTGCTGGGCTGTGTTCAAATTCATGGTTTATGAGGGAGGCTGCAAGGAGTGCTCTGTGCCAGCCCTAGTGCTGCCAGTGTGTCCTCCCTTGGCTGGGACTGTGGCACCTTTCCCCTGCTCCAGCGTGGAGTTGGACTCTCCTGGGTGTTGTTACAGCTCATGTGTCTCTTCTCTTAAGGTGGAAAGTGTCAGCTCAAAATGACAAAAATAAAACCAAAAATACTCCAGCCTTCTAGTCCATGCCGATTTTATCTTTATATGCAGTACATGGAGAGATATTTTGAAATAATTGAGCATGTTTACTTTTAGGATTGTGCACCACGATGTGTGATGAAATGTGCGCAAGCATTATGAAAGAGCCTGTTTGTGCACAGAAGGTGCTGGTGGGTTGACCTGAGCAGCTCTGTCACTCCTCTCCTCAGGGGGAGAACGGTGGAAAAAGCCTCAGGGGTCAGGGTAGAGGCAGTTAATACAGCAAAAACAATTTATGCAGAAGCAAAGGGGAATAGAAGATTTTATTCTCTGTTTCCCCATGAGGGAAGCAGGGCTTCAGTATGGGTAGGAGTTGCTCTGGAAGACAGATGTCTTAAATAACAAACGCTCTCCTTTCTTTTAGCTTTTTTTCCCCTTATTTTTTTCTTCTTCTTTTTTTTTTTTTAATCTATCAATCTCTGAGCAGATGTCATAGGATAAGGAATGTCCCTTTGGTCACTTTGGGTCACCTGTTCTGCTGTGTCTCCTCCCAGGATGTTGCCCACCCGCAGCCTCCTGGTGGTAGTGAGGAATCTTGGAGGGACAGCGCTGCTGCTGTGTGAGCACAGCTGAAACTCGGGGTGTTATCCACACCTTTCTAGCTGCCAATACAAAGCACAGCTCTGTGAGGGCTGTTGTAGGGAAAATTAACTCCATCTCGGCCAGACCCAGTACAATGGGCTGCATTTTTCTGCAGCTAGCTAAGCAAATTCAGTAACAGAGCAGGCAGAAGTAATCTTACACTAAATACCAGGTGTTTGAAAGTACTAAAATGCATTCCAGGAGCTTTGTGGCACCTGTGTACTTAGTTGTTTCATTTTAGTTGTCTAATTACCTTTGAAAAATCCCATTAAGCACCTATAAAATTGATTAGTTAAAATAAAACCCTTTTAAAATGATACTTTGTAAGCTGTATTTTTTCATTTCATTGGAAAAATCTGTGCTGCATATTATCCTGTCATTTTAAAATATAATGTCACCCAAGAGAGTTTTGGGTTGATAGCTTTCCATCAGATTTTTTTACTGTTAGTTAATTAGCTAGAGATTGGTGGCTTTTTGTGGGGAGAGAAGGGGAGAAATGTGACACTTTGGTGTGAGTCTGATACTTTTTGGCTTTCTTACCAGCATGTTGCCGAATTCTGATTATCTTTAATGGGTGTGCTAAGTGTGACCAGCCATTCTGCAGCCCTTGCAGTCAACTTAGAGTTGATCAAATCAGCTTTGCATTCAGGTCTGTCAGGGTAGTTACTTGAAGTGTTCCTTGCCTAATTTTGAAAGCCCATGCAACAAAGTTCAAGGCCTTCCGGCTTGTAAGTCTCCGCAGTTAAAAAAAAAACCCATTGTACTTCAAGCCTGCCCTTGGACCACTAGAATCAAAGCCTCAAAACTTGTTCAAGTTGCTATTAAAAATATTTGTTATAATTTGGTTGTAATGAGTAAAGAGCAGGTAACCTGGCTGCATTGGCTGCTGTGAATTTTTATGACTCTGGAATTTGTTCAGTGTTTGTCAGATAGGCTGTTATAGTCCATGATTGCCCCAGATTACCTGGTGTGTATTTAGCTAATCCTGAAAAAACGTATAAGATATGGTACGGCAGCAGCCAGCACCTCTTGGTTCATATTGTAAAGGTTTGGGAAGTTAAGGGTGGGGCAGAATAATCCACTAAAGCTGAAGGCTTGAGAACGGTTTTAATATATCACCAGACCTGTAAGCCAGAAGGTTCAAATGAACTTCAGGATTTGAATTAATAAATTAAGTCCCTGTCCTGGTATATTTCTAACTACAACCAAAAAATATTTTTGGTCTTCCCCGTCCATGATGACATTCATTACCTCATTTTAGAGGAAATCTATGATACTTTGTTACACTTTAATAGTTGATTTTGTTATGTCATCTTTTCTTTCTTACCTGCATTTTCTAGAAGTTCTCTTAGAATCAGGGAGATGAGAGTTTGGATTTCCTATTCTTTTCTTCCTATTAGTGTTTCATGTTGGGTGTTGTTGTGGTTTTTTTTTTTTTTTTCCTTTTTTTTCTTTTTTTTTCTCTAAGTGAAGTGCTGATAAGTCTCTACCTGTGTGCTATGTCTTTCCCATGAGGAAAACTGAGATTAGGTGTTCACTGCTTTCTTGCATGTGGTTGTGGTCTATAAAAGCTGACCAAAGGAAGAGGAGCAATTGTTTGCACTCAGGTTAGCATCTGAATGCCTGTTGCTGCAGCAGATGTGAATTTAGCTTTATTGCTTTTGGACTCAGATGTTGTTTAAAAAGGGTTGTTGCACAAGGATTTCTAGTTTGTAAATCAGCTCAATCGATTTTATTTAATATTTGCTGAGTAGGAGATATTTATCATTTCTAATGCAGCTGTTCCAGTTTGCTGCAGTTCCCCATAGCAGTTATGACATGACCCCTCTGAGCTGAGGATTCTCTGCATTCATCCAAAAGTCCATCATTACAGGAGTGGGGAGCAAAAGAGGATTTTGTTAATTCTTTGCCAGCTTCTTTGGTTAAGCAGTGCTGAAAATCTGAAGGAAGGAACATCCTATTTCAAAGATGCCTGACACTTAGAGGTCAGAGGATTTGATTGTTAAAGCTTGCCCTTCCCATTTGGGAATTAAATTATTATCTCTTTTCAGGAACCATCAATAACTAGACAGCTAAACTTAGGTTGTTTAGCTTTTTTTTCCTCCCCCTGCAGTAAAATGTTTTTGTATCATGTCTTTTATAAGTGCATTATAATATACTACACAGGCTTGATTCCTTAACAAAAAACAGATCTGGTTTTTCCTTGCTGTGTGTTTGCATTCAGTGCTCTGCTAGAAAAGATGGTTTTTTCAGAATGAGGGGTGGTACTTTGACCCTAAATATAAGAGCAATACCTGTACCTGCAGTTCTGCTAGAAAAAAACATGCTCTTGCTTGGTGAAATGGAATTTTTTTCTTCATCTACATCCCTTGGGTAGGCTGTGTAGGTTTTTGAGATAAAATACATTTTGGGTAGAATTTTGGCAATTTTACAAAGTCAGTTTATCAAAATCTCCTTACAACTGGCTACTCCTATTTTACTACACAGTTTAGAAAAGCCCACACCTGCCTTGCAGATAGGTACATAGAATTTTTACAAGATTGGCTAAAAGCTTTATAGACTTAGGAGGATTTTGGATGATTCACTAGGAACAGTTGGGTAGTTAGTTAATTTGCAGTAGGACACATGCTGGTTTTTGTGAAGTTTAAATTTGAGTTGTTGCAGTGGCTCTGGAAACAGCTTTGGGGTTTTTTTGGGGGGTTTTTTTTTTGGTTTTTTTTGGGGTTGTTTTGTTTTGTTTTTGCAAACCAGCAGCATATTCTTGCTTTGGGGAGCTGGGTGCACACATCAGCTTTCACTTTCCTGCTTGGCTTTTGCAAGGCATTTTTGCCTGCTTCATTTCTCCTTTGGCTCCTCTGCCCTTTCAGTTAAAGGCTGCCCAAACAGGCATTTGGTGAGCACAGCCAAGCCCCTGGCTGCTTGCTGTCATCATAAATGCACACTAGTGATTCATATTCTCTGCATTACACTGAGATTTTTTTGTCACATTAGACCAGTTTCGTGAGTCCAGTCTTAGTTTCGGCACTAAAATGTGCTGTGCTTCTCTGTCTATAAATAACTGCTAAAAACAAGTGCTAGAATGTGTCACTTAACACACACAGAGACTAATGACACACAGGTGAGAAGGTTCCTAAAGGGCATGCCCTTCATGGAATTCCTGTTTATCAGCTGGGCTTATTTCTATCTTCAGTAGTCTGGGATTTTATCGTTTGCAGAATGATAAAATTTGTGAAAGACAAATGCAGAATTGGAATACGTGACCAGAAACCTTTATATGTCTGCTATTTTTTTGCTCTCATTTTACTAGTGAAAAGTAGTAAATCTTCCTTGACACGGAGAGGGAAAAAAATAAATGATGAGCTTCTTTTTCCCCTCCTATTTTGTATCTGACTGTCTTTTGCTTTCAAGGCATATTTAACTGTCCTGTGCCCTTTGAAGGCAAGGGCTTCCCCTTGTAGTAGAGCTGACGAAAGGCAAATTTTTTTCAGTGTTGTTAGTTCTTTCTGATGTTGTTATTAAAAGATTACTGACAAAGATTGTGCTGAAATGAAGTGCTATTTGTCCTGTTCAAAAATAGCAATAGTAACATTCTACTTCCTTGGTTAAAAAAAAACCCAACAAACAAAACACACACGGAACAAAAAGCAAGCCCACAGTGATGTAAAGAACTGGATTAATTGAAACCATGGCAAAATTTATTCTGCACATAATTATTGTAATTATTTTGTAGCCCTGTCCAGATGGATATACTTGGGTGATGATAGTCTAGCAACATCCATATGTGGAGTTTACTATGACTGCTGCTTTTGTAAATAATATAAAAGGATGTGATAGATCAATAGTGTTTCTGCTGTAATGGTGAAAGTGGAGTTCTGCCAGTTTGGTTTTTTTTTCAGTCAAGCTGTTGTGCATGGGAGGAGAAAATTGAGGCAGAGTCAGTGTTCCAGCTGCTGTCCTGGCTAAAGGCAGTCCCTTCCTGCTGTGCTGCTTTGAAGACTGCTTGGTGCTTCCCTTTGCTCCTGGTGCTTCCTGTGAAAGCCTGGAAGTAGGGGAGCAGAGTCTGCAGAGATGGACAAGGGACAGCAGAGAGCTGTCATCTGTTGTGGGTTGTTCCCCTTTTCCTTCAAGGTGGTTGTGCTTCTCTGTGGAAACTTTCTTCTGCTTTGTAGAGGATGCTGAAGAATAGCACTGATGAGACAGAAGTTACTGTTTGCCAAGGACTCTAATCTTAAATCTCTTAAAAACCTTCTGGTGGCCTCCTTGGAAGCAAAATTAGTCAGAAAGAGAGTTTTGAAAAATCTCAGCTGAAGACTGATAAATGCTGCAGGATACTGATACTTGCATGTGGTATTTGATTTAGTAGTCTTTTTCTTGTGTCAGTGTTGCAGCTGGATGCTGTTTTCTGGGTCTGGAACTGCTTTTAAAGAGCTTTCTACTTCTACTGCTCGCTCAAACAGTAATATCACAAGTGGCTTGCTTCCCTATAGGTGGTGGGATTTCTCTTTCCTCTTACTTAGAGTAGCAACAGATGTAGTGATTGTTCCTCAAATTAGTTCTCTTTCTTCCCACTATAGGAGATTTCAACAATCCCAAGACAAAAGTTCTGCAGAAATGACCTCTTCTCAAGTCACTTTTGAAGTAAAAGGATCATCAGCGCCAGGTACTCAAATCATGCTTTCACCGTTTTGTATGGTTGGTGTAGGAGAAAACTTAATAGAGGAGTGTTCAAAGGCTGTCTTGTCTGTTTTCCTCAGAGATAAAAGAGTATATTAGATCAAATATCAAAATGATAAATCATTGTAAAATATATTAAGACATTTCACCTATGAATTTGAAAATGAGAGCTGGGAAATAAATTTTACCTCCTTTTCCAAACAAAAATTTCATAATGTGCTAGGGATTTTGATGCTAACTGAAATGGTTCTGATTGGTTTAAAATCTTCTCTCTTTAGTACCTTTTTATTCCATGGAAACAAGCATTTGTATTCTGACCCATGATATTTAGGTACACATTGATGTGTTTGTTCTGTTTTTTATTCTCTCTGCATCCCTGTTGAAGGTTCTCAGAAGATGTAACCTCTATCAGAAGTTACAGACAGAAAGAATATGCAGCTTAATTCAGTATTCTGTCTATGCAAAAAAAAAAAAAAAAGTGTAAAATAACTTCTGTTATCCAAATGAGGAACACAAGGTATCACAGCAGATAGAACATGAAAATCTAGTATTGATAAATTGTGTCTATTACGCTGACCTTCATCTTCAGGAGCTTGGAAGGAAAGAGTTGTGTTTAACCACAGCTGGTAACTGAGGTCCACAAAACTGCTCCCAGCCGTGTTCCTTCCCAGCTCCCTCTCTGGTGGGGAGAGAACAGAAGAGGCCTTGATGCTGTGAGCACTGCCCAGAAGTAACTGAAATATCCCTCTGTTATCAGCACTGCTTCCAGGACAAATTCAAAACACAGCTCCTACTAGCTGTTGTGAAGAAAATTAACTACCCCAGCCAGAAACCAGCACAGAAGTTACACCAAAGAAGTAATTGACTGTTGCCTAACAGAAGCAGATGAATGTGGGAGCAGATTGGCAGAATTCCTGTGCCAGGCCAATACCAGATGGCAGAAGTGTCTCCTGTAGGTGGTGGGGAGGAAAATGTTAAAAACACGGTACAGGTTTTGACATCTGCCCTGTGTTAGACCTCTCCTGTGTCCCTCCCTGGTGATTTGGCATTTGGGAACTGAAAACTGGTACTCAATGTCCACATAAAGCTGTTAGCAAGGAGTAGAGTTTTTTATAGCATTCTGGAGAAAATTTGAAAACTTCAGAGTAAATTGACCTTAGCTCAAGACTGGTGTAGCTGTACCATGGAGAATTGCAAGCTGTGCTCTCCTTGTCCTGCTTACACTGTTGCTCCCACAGCTGTGATGGCACTGTCACTAGCAAAGCTGACTTTGGATGTGTGACTTCTTCCTGTGCTAATAATATCTGCAATGAAAAGTAGGATTAGTGAGAGCTAGATCCTGCCTCAGTGGCTGTTCACAAAGAATTATCTGGAAATACAGCATAAAGAGATGACACAAAAGGGTTCTTCTGCTTATGACAACATGGATATTGTTGGGGTTTTTGTTATTTTTGTTGGATCAGTGAGGCTGTTGCAAGCTTTGAGTTGGGGCAGAAGGCTTAGATTAACCTTTGCAGTAGCTGAGGGAGCTCTGCCAGGAACAGCCTTGAATTCCATGACAGGGAGAGGGGAGAAGCTGAGGACCCCTGAGCTTGAAATGCAAACCCAACCCAAACCCCAGTGTGTTCAGAATTGCCTCTGGGGAGGCAGTTTGTCATGCATTTCAGTTTGGCTTTATGGGGATAATTAAGGCAGTGTTTTACAAGCCCTAATTCAGCCTCAGTGCAGTTGTTGAAGGGAGTTTAGGGTGGCTAAAATCCTTGAATCCTATTCAAGCGTTGCCTCTTGTGTGTGGTGCCTTGCTGAGTGAGAGGTGCTTGCTGGGTGTTCACGTGTTGGTTTAAAACAGGAGCCCAGAGAACTCTTCCAGCTGGCACCTATTAAGAGGAACATAATTAGATGGCACTTCAAAGGTTGGCTGTGTGTACACGAAGATGTATTAAGTACTGCTGTTTTCAAGGGATAGTAAAAGAATTTTAGCTCCTTTTTACTGTCTCTACTCAGAAATTTTACCTGTGTAGTGTTCAGGTGGTCTTCCCTCCCCACTTTATCTCCTCTCTGCAAAAACAAATCATCACGTGCCTCAGGATAGGGTGGAAAAGGGAAAGCTAACATAGGCAATTGCATACTAAATATACTCGTGGTGTAGATTTTTGTCTGCATTTCTATGCTTACAGTGAGCATCCAGAAAGCTCAGGCTTCCTTTTTTTTAATGAATTGCAGCAAAAGACTAAAAAAAACCCAAAATTGCTGAAGTTCAAGGTGTTATGTAAAATTATTTCAGTTAGCTGCTTTCAGAGAAAAGTTGTCTCACTTTCTGTCTTCTGTAGATTTTTTCCAACCCCTGGGTCTGCAGAGGTTTCTTTCATAAGCAGGTCTGTGGTATCCCTTATTAGTTTAACTGGAGAAAAGGGACACAATTTTAGAGACAAAAGGGCATCCTCAAGACTGTAACTGTGTACTTTGAAGTGTCAGCTGTGATTTGTGGCTTAGGAAAAGGTAGTGTACACTTGCTGCATACAGCTTGTCTACTTTGTATCTTGGGATTATTGTGTCCCCCACACTATCCACTTTGAGAACAGGAAATAAGTCAGAGAGGCTTGTATCATTCTTTTGTGGTGCCTGACTGTCCTTTAAAACTCCATCTTTTCTCATTATGCAACAGCTTTTTATTATGTCTAAAAATCTTGTTGAAACCCTGTAAGAGCAAAATACTAATTTGTTCTTTCCGTTAGTATTTATCATTGTTGTTCTTACAGTCAGATACATATAGGTTTTATATTAAAAACAAGGGTAAGTTGCAGTGGTCACTTTGGGATATCCCAAAATTAAATATACTGTTGTAACCTTTTGGGTTCTGTATGCATGTATATATTAAGATAAGTGTGACAATTTCATGTGGGTTTTTTGTGTAACAATGTTACTTTTTGATACCCAGTAAAAACTGAAGCATAGCAGCAAAATTAACTTTATTTCTCTTGGGAGTCAAATGAATTGGGTATGTTGCCTTGGGAACAATGCTAGCAACCTCCTGTTTGTCTGTGCTTTCTAAATTGTTGGTATGAATTTGAGGGAATATGGACATACATTAAAAAATACAGAGTATCTAGGGAAATAACAGTGTTATCTTGAGATTAAACATTTTACTGTGAAAATTTGCCTGTTACATTCCCAGAGATGTTTTCAACACTATTCCTTAAGAATGTTTGGGAAGCCAACCCTTGTAAGGGGTTCTCATTAGTCGCTCTCTCAGGTCCTTGGGATGGTGAAGAAGATGCTGTTGTAGTTTTGGGTGGGGTAAAATTCCTTTCTGGACAGGAGGGATTGTAGATGAGTGAATCTGTGTATATATTTAAAATACTTGAAAGTTTGACTGTGGCTGTACTTTTTAATGCCATCTAGCCTGAAGTAATGATAATTGTGGGGTTTTTTCTGTCTGGAATTTTTAGGAGAGGTTTTTGCAATATGTGGGAGCTGCAGTACTTTGGGAAATTGGAATCCCCAACTTGCAGTGGTCCTCCAGACTGCGGATGAGTAAGTTGGTTTTGATTTTTGGTTTTTTGGGGGGATTTTTTTCTTCTGTTTTGAATTTTTTTTTGTACTTATTCCATTTGAAGTAGCTGGAGTTCTGGAGCAACAAATTTATTCTGTCTTTGAGTTTGTAAATTCTTGAGCTGCATGTACTGTTACTAGAACTCCAAAATTTCTGTGTTGCCCTTGAGCACTTTGAATGCTTAGGAATATGTTTAAGAGAATATGGAACTTGGGTGTGCTTTTCTAGTTACAGATGATTTTCTGCTGTTGTGGCTGGCATTTCAGTAGTTTAGCTTTAGATACTTGGATTAAGAAACTGTTTTGGGGCAATTCTCAGTCCTATGGCTATGCAGCAAGTTATAGGAGATGTATAGGATAAGAAGAAAGTAAAGACTATAAACAAGTTATTATTGTGCTAGAAAGTGATTGGGAGGAGATTATTTAACTGAGAGTTGCATTAAAATTCTTAAGGGGAAGGGGATGTGTGTATAAGCATGAATGTACATAAAGAAAGTTTAAATGCAGTGGAAGAATTCAGTATTTTCTTAAAATGGTGCCAGCTTATGGCAGCTCTGTGGTGAAGGAAAATCAGGCTTGCAGGCTGTGTCTGTAGTTCTGTCAGTGACTGCCTGTGTGATCTTGGGCGAGTCTCTGAGTCACTTCACCATGTTTTCCCCATCTGTTCAACGGGGATGAGAATTCTTGCTCTCTGAGTGTTTCAGATCTGTCGATCAAAAAGTTCAGTTTCAATTCTAAGTACATCTCATGTCCTGTGCATGTTTGGCTAAGGTGCTTTGTAAGAACTTTCCTTGCAACAATACACTAGACTTTATTTTAGAATATTACTTAGACATGTGTCTGAGGTGGCTGTTAGGCTATATTTTGAAACTTTTGGTTGGTTGTTTTCTTTTTTTCTCCACAGTCTGTTTGAGAAAAGATGGAGGGCTACTGTAGAGCTTCCTAGAGGAGTTCCTGTTCAGTATCGGTATTTCAAAGGATACTTTCTAGAACCTAAGGTATGTACAACCTTGTCTACTTTAAGTTGGCTCATCCCTAGTAAAAATTCCCATCCTTGAAATAAAAAAAGGATTTCCTGAGTTAAACATGAGATTTTTTTTTAGAAATAAGTCTTGAATTGCTACATGTGAAACACTAAAACATTTGTGGAAATACTCACAGTTCACTTCTGGAAATACATGACCATATGCTGTTAACTTTAATTATATTCTCTTCTTTCTTTTACCAGTGTTTGTGTTCTAAAAATTTCAGTGGTAAAGAAATCCCTGACATTATTATAAAGCTTAAATAATATGGAGAAGTTCTCATAGTTAGAATAGGGTTGCATATGGACTTCAGCAGGGCATGGATCTCAGGTGATCCATGGAAGGAATGTGATAGTATGTGGTATCTATCCTATATGATAAGATGGAAGCAAGTGATAGTAGGAGAAAAATGGTCAGTGTAGGAGGTGCATTAAAATGTTAAAAGTTTTTAAAATCGCTGCAGATTTGTTTTTGTGAAGCATGAGAAGTATTAATCAGATTTTGTGCTGCATAATTAACGTAAGTTAATCTCTTGAAGTGAAAAGATGAAACAAGGGATGAGGCATCCCATTGTTTTCTGTATGTTTTTATATAGATATTTGCACAACTTGGAGGGGAAAAATGAGCCAAGAGACAAAGACAAATATGTTTTTACAGGTATTGATGTCAAAGTTGCATATGACTTAAAGTTACATAAGTTAGAGTTTAATGTATGTGGCAGTGTACTGGTTTGTAAACATTGCACTAGGGCAGGGGGAAGTTCTTCAGATGGGAAGAGGCTGCGTCCAGGAAAAAGCTAAGCTAAGTTGGAAAAATAAGCAGCTACTCTTGAACTGTTTTTCATAATAACAAGTAATAACCTTAAGAAATTTAATGCTGCCTTTGCTGTCTTTCTTATTCTATTAATATCCTGTAGCTGTTCACCCTGGGCTTTAGTTTCTCGTTGAAACTGGGATTATGAAGGATGTAGCTAAATGTGCAAAGGAGTTACAGAACCATCTCAACAATATCTTTTAAAAATTTCAAATTACTGTTAAGAGCATATAAGTTTTTGTCAGCTTTTTTAAACTAAAAAACCACATTTGACAGAGGTATCATTTCAGTGAAGGATACTAATTTCAAATGGAACACAGTTCTGGTTTTTTCATTACACCATGTGATATAGTCTAGTCAGAAACTGGTATTTAAATTGATACTTTGAGGCAAAAGAAGGGAAGGCCAGTAATAGATTTCTTTTGCTGAGGTCAAACTGAGGCCAAAAGTAGATTAACTCTTACAGCTCAGCAGCTGTGATGGGACTCTTACATATTTTTTTTTTTTGCAAATGCCCAGAAGTTTAAATGTAAGCAATAGCATACTTAGAAAGCAGAGTTAGTGAGCAGAGGCTGAGCCACAGTTGACAGTTGACAGACAATACAATAACTGTTTTACCATTTGCAAAAGTTTACCCTGTGTGTTGGTGAGTGTGTTTCTTTGAGTAGGTGGGTGCTCTGTGTCGTGCACACTTTATGCACCGTGTGATGCAGGGTCTGCCAAGGTAAGTATGAATTTTATGCAATATCAGCATCAAGGGCTTCTAAGTGTAAAGAGCAGGAAAAAAGGAAACCACCCTACAAAACAAAGTATGTGAGTTCCTGGGGTGCAGAGTTGTCAACTTGGTGGTGTCTGACTTGTACCTGTTAAATGCACAGGACTTTATTTCTTATAAAATAAAGTTTTTTGAAGGAAAGAAATCCAGGTACAATGTTGTTTTCTTTTTCTTTTTGTAAACCTCTTGCAGAACAATGAAAAAGTAACAGAAATATCATGTACAGTATAGTGTAACTGAGACAGTACATGGAGAACTTTAGCATTAAGGAAATGCTGATAGGGAAAAGATACTTCTAAGTTAAATTATTCTGCATATTTTTATTTCAGATTTTTTTTCATGAAGCATTGCATGTGATTAATCTCCTAGATTTGACAAAGCCGGCACTATATGATCTGTGACACTTAATTTTTTATATCAATTTTATGTGTAGTAAAACAACAGTGTAATCTTAAGCATATGTTCAAGTCTGAGTATATGAATTTGACATCACATAATTAGTAAATCATGCTGAGGACAGATCCACTTCTACAGCAACTGCATCTGTGAAGATGCTGGAGTTGGACATGGAGGCAGAGATGGGGGTGATACATGTTACACAGAGAAATGGTGGTTCCTAGATTAGCCACAGTGGTGCTACAGGCTAGATGTGAAAATAGATAGAATAACTGACATTTTATTAAAAAAAAAAAGATGTCTTTTTCTCACCTCCCTTTAAGAAGATCATCATTTGAACTTAAATTTTTTTTACTTGAAGGAAAGTATGATGTAAGGAAAGTCTTGTTTGTAGTGAAGCATATTGGTGTTAACGTAATTGTGGTTATGTAAATAGAGCAGGGTTTTTTAAAAATAATATATTGAAATTCGTAGAATTTTTGGATGAATACAAATACATATCCAAAGAACATTTTCCTATAAAATTGGTGTCAGGTCTTGGCTCCTGCATATCAAGAGATTTTACTGTGTTGCAAACATTTTGATCTTAAGCATTTAAAAAGAAAAATAAATACATACACGTGGATGAAATGAGACAGTAACTTAAACTGTTTTATCGAAGTTGTTCTTTTGTTGAACATAGTCTGGGACCAGTGAGCTCCCTGCGAGGATCTTCCTGAGTTTTATTCTACACTCACTTTGTTTGTGGCAGTGGGTTGTGAGGGGGTTTGTGTGAGGCACACCAAAACTCACTCCCTTTGTCGTCTGTGTGTCTTACATTTTAGAAGAATAATTTTACATGCATTGTTTGCATGATGCATATTGAAAACCTGAGTGAGGAACACACCTTAATCTGTTCAGCTGTGTTCTGTATTTGCTTTTAAAACTGTAAATAAGCATGCAAGTTCAGGGTTACTTCTTTCAAGGCAAGTGTCAAATAACTAAGCTGTCTGTGCATGTAGCAGGACTTCAAAAACTGGATTGGAGGACATTTTTCACACTTCGCTTTCTGCATAATTACAGAGGTTTCAAATGAGAGTTGGATTTACTTTTTTGAAGTGCAATTAAATAAATCCATTTAGTGCCTGGACTGTAGTAATAAAGGTGAAACTTAGACCTAGACTCAGTAATTAATGCCTTAGAAAAGCTTTTTGTAGATTAAGAACCCATGGTTGTCATGAAAGTAACAAAGGCATTATTATCTGCTGAGATAGCAGATTGTGTGTGAAACTGTTATTGGAAATACAGCTCAGTACAAAATCTCTGCTCAGCTCAGCATTTCCTGCCAGGTGACTTTTATGTGCTGCTGCCTTGCAAGTTGGATGCCATGGCTGAATGGCTTTAATTACTCAGTTTAGTGCTTAATTACTGTCTTCTGCATGGTACAGAAATCCAGAGAGATTTTGGTCAGAAATGCAGCTTTAGCAATTAAGTCTAATTTAGCTGTTTCATGTTATTGAAGGAGATTATTATTCTTGAAACATAGTTTTAATTAGTGAAGTGCACTTGGATAAATGTGTTTGTGTGGAGTTTTTAAGATTTGGTTTGGATTCCCCCCCCCAGTGCCTACTTTATTGTGTTGCCTTAAAGCAAGAACCTTGGAACTGATCTCCTAAATTACCATTTAAACACCCACAGAAGTGTTTTCATTATTTAATTGTACTGAGTACCCAGGCACTTCATGCAGGTGGTGCATCTGCTTTGAACCTCAGAACCATTATGCCAGATAGGCATTTTTCCCTTCATTTCAAAAGTGTTTAATGACTGCTGGGAAGGGAGGCCCCAGCTTCTCATAATGGGAGGAGACTTGATTTTTAAAGGAAGTTCTTGAATGTCCTTTAAAAACTTTAAAATTGAATCAGATGTTCAGCTAATCAAGATCAAGCAACATAATGTTTGTGTTGGCTTTTTAAAAAAATAAACGTGTCTGTATTAGTAGAAAAGGATCCACAGTGCCACTTGTCTCAGTGTACTGCCCATGAGATGCTTGATGTGACATTTGAATGGGTGCCCTTTTTAAGACTGTCCTCTAGAAACTCTCCTTTTAGGCAGTATTACCATACTGTTAATATTGACGGCACATAATTCAGTTCTGCTGTTCAGCTGGGCTGCTTTTCAGATGTGGTCAGTATATGCCACGGAAATGACATTACTGTTTTGACCTCATTGTAACAATGGCTTCTGTTACATGTAATTAAAACGTTTTTTAAATGCCTATAAACTCGGAGATGGTCTGGGCAGGGATTGAGAGGGTTCTTAGTGATGTCCGTGCCTGTTCTCTAATCAATTGCCCTTTTTTTCAAGGTAGCTTTGCTTGGCTCTTCTTAGTGTGGAAAGTGTTGAGGGTTCCTGCACAATCAGTCCATTGTATTCCTTTCAGGAGAGGAAATTGTGCTGAATGTATCTGGCATGGTGTCCTTATTGTTGGGATAATATTATTCAAATTCATTCATCATTTTAGAACCTAACTTTAGAATGGACAGTTACAGTAGTGTAAGAAATAAATTGGTGTTTTCATACAATACGTTGGGGGTTTTACAAGGAAAAACCTTTGCTTACCTTCTGAAGGAAACAGCTTAGTCCATGTTAGGAAGATTTGCATTGCCCAGGTTCACAAACTAAACTTGTGCACGTGTTTGTGGGAGCTGCTGTTGGAGATCTTGCATGCCTGCATGGTGGGAGTAAATGGCAGCCTCCCTGCTGACAAAGATGGTTTGCAGCTTTAGAAACTGTCATTGTGACAGGCAAATGTCACTGTGCTGTGAGAGAAGGGGAAAGAAACTTCTCATTATTTACTTTTCTAGAAATCCTAAGTGTGGTCACTGTAGCAGCAGTGAGAAGTTGGGAATTAAAACTGCGTGTCAGAAGGAATAAACTGGAAGCAGTAATATAATTTTATTTATATTTTACATGCATTCTGTCTTTAAAACATAACTAAGCATATGTGTTTTATTCTGACATGACCTTTAAGTGTGGATGCCTCTGAACTCATTAGGAACATTGCTTTAGCTGAGTCTCACAGAGCAAAGCCATCCTACTGAGCACTTGTTAAATGTTTGGTGTTTGCTTGCTGTTAACTCACCCAAAGGCTTGGGAGATTAAATGTGCCCAGTGTATGTCAAGAAATGCCATCTGCATGTAAAGAATTTATTGGGTGAGCTGTAATGGAACAAAGCATTATGGTCCTGTGTAATTATACTGCTGAGTTTGAAGCTTGTCTGGATGTCTCTGTGGGTCTGAAATCTCTTTAAACAAGAGCCTGACTACTGGGACGTGCTGGCGTTGAAGTTTCCATGTCTTTGGCAATAGTAGCAAATTTATTTGGAAATAAGAGTTACTTAGACTCCAGAACATCAAAATGACAAATTGCAGCTATTTGACAGTGGTTTTTACATCTGATAGTAACAACTGTGCCATGCTAGGAGAAATTTCTCAGGGTGACTGAACTGAGAATCAGGCATGTTCTCTCTGTTGTTGTGTTTACCTAAAAGCTTTTACCTAGAAAGCTATTTCAAAGTTAAATTGTTCTGAAAGAAGAGTTTGTGTTACTGTTCTGGTTATCTGAGTCTTGGCTATGTTTGTCAACAAATGTATTCTTTTGGTGGACAATATTTCTTTTTAATGAAAGTATCTAATTTATCTTGCTCCAGCTGGAATAGACTGCAGGGTCTTCATTGCTGGCTGATTGGGTCAATTATTTATGTTTTAGTTAGATGATAAATAACTTGCTTTCCAGTACCACAACTAAAATAACTGTGTTTTATAGTCTTTGAATTTAGTAAGGCAAATTTTGAAAGAGAACTCACCCCTGCAACTGCTATGTGCATGAGTAGGTGCTGAGTGCTGTTTGGAATTAGAGATGTGGGGTATGTTTTTCATAAACTGTTGCTGTAGCTTGAGGACAAAGTGAGCACTCCTGATGAATTCAGAGATTTTTTTTTTGTGTCAGAAGGAAACTAAAGTAGTCTAGCAGAGCATCTGTTAGCTATAAAGGTTTAATGATTCCATGTAACTTCTCTGCCATGTCAGACTGTCACAAGTTTTGTCATATGTATTCACAACACATCAAACAGAGTCATCAGCAGTTGCAGGGGTAAGAAACCTCATCTGTTTTCTTTCTCTCTTCCTCAGTCTTTTTCTCTCTCTGTTCCTCTCTCTCTTCTTCTCCTTCTTCTTTTACTTCCTTAAATCTCTTAAGTTTAGTTCACAACCATCCCAAACAGCTTCATGGGTACAAAGTCAGATCTAACAAAAGAAACTGTTGCAGACATTTAACTTTTAAATTACAGACTATCGATGGTCCCTGCGAAGTCATAGTTCACACGTGGGAGACTCATCTACAACCACGATCAATTACCCCTTTAGGTATGGGCATCAACTGCATCTCTTTGAGGCATATGCATAAGATTGCTGATATGCTGCACACTGGTTTAGAGGGATTGATAGCTATAGTTTTAAAATACTTAAATTTATTAATGTGTGGGAGGTATGGACTTTTTCTTTGCACAACATGGGCCTTACTCTCAAAATATATATGTATATATATATAAGTGGCTTCAAAATGGCAGTGGATGGGAAATTCTTTGCTGTCATCATTAAGATTATGTGGGTTGGTTTTTTATTAATTTGAAATTGTAATACTTTTCTGTAAGCTTAATTCTTTGAGACTAAGGATCCATATGATCTTTTTTAAAGAAAATGGGGGGAGGGTGTAAAGTCACTGCTGTTTTTTATTGAAGTACTATTTAATGAGTAAAATTTTAAACAAAAAATGTTTAATTAGGCTTCTATAAGTAAATGGATTAATGAAAATAGAAACATGAATGCACTTATTTACCCGGCAATTTAGCAGAAATGTATTTTGCTGAAAGAAAGAGTGGCATGCAGACTTGCATATGAGTTACTAATGTTTTCTGAACAGGGAAGAAGTTTGGGGTTTAAGAGTGACTGAAATAACCTTTGAATGTAGCTTGTAGTTTAGACCTCTTATCCTGCTATGGCATGTTTTATGCACTGTCTTTTCTAGCACATAAAAAATACTATTTTCTCCACACTTAGAAGTTCACATTTGTTAAGAAACTTTCTAATTATTTGAAAAAATGTGTTTTAGAAAGAAGGTGGTATCAAAGAATCTGTTTGTTAGTCATTAATAGTACCATGACCACGTTCCGTTCTCCCTTTGCCTTTTTTTTTTAACTTCAGTTGAATTAGTAGTGTTTCTATTCCTGTAAGAAGGTTATTTCTGTGTTTGTCAGTAACTGATAAGAGAAGCGGCCCATCCTCTGCTAGAGCCTAGACTTTATCTCTAAATTTAGATTACCTCATTCCAAGTTGAGATTTTTTTTTTACCCCAAGTAATAATCAATTCTTCATAAGCAGTTTTTAAGAAAATGCAGCAATGCACAGTATGTTAGCACTGGGTCATTTTGATCCTAAATTGTTGCCTGTGGTTATTAAGAAACTAGGTTAGGAGCCCAATGATTCTTAGGAAAAAAAAAAGGGATTAACCACTGTAGAGGCAAGATTATGTGAAGTTTTATGTTTTGAGAAATGCATGGTTTGTTTAGACTATCACAGTTCTGTTAATGCTGGTGAATTTACTCAGTGCCTTAAGATTTCAGTCCTTAAAGCTTTGGAAAGAGTAAGGATAAAAGTAAGTGCAAAGTGAGTGATTTCAGTATTTCATGCTAGGTTGGTTTCTGTCATGTGGGCAGAACAAGTATTTTAGTTGTGACTGACTCGATTTAAAAGCTTTAAATGTGCAGCAGGGCAACTTTCTTGTATGTTTGCAAGAAAATTTAATGTCTTTGACACTACTTTGACAAGTAAAGCATCTTAGATACTAGTGGGATGTAGTTATCAGCAAAATACTGCAACAAGCCAGAAAATGGTGCAACCTTTTTATTCTCAGTTCAGATTACTTGAAGTGAAATGTGGCATTTTGTGTGTTGGTTGTTTTTTTTCATGCAGAAACTGAGATAAAGCATAAGTTGAGATCAATCTTTATAGAAGGTTGCAAAAAACATGCTGCTTTGTCTGTTTCAGTTTTCCTGTCCTTTTTTAGATACACTTTTTAGAAGTGAAGTGGAGAAGTAGAATTAATTTAACTTGGCAATGGTTTTTAAATGTGAACACTAATTACTTTTTTCCATTCTTTTCCGTTCCTTTTAATTCTAGAAAATAAAATTACTGTCGATGATGGAGACTTTGGAATCTGTAGTAAGTGAAATATATTAACCTTTATTCTTTACCCTGAGTTTAATTTAAACAAGGTTAAGTCTTGTAATTGAAAAATGTTTGAGCTTATGGGTTTTGAGAAGAATTGCCTATGATAGTTTTCTCTGCTTTTACAGTTATTTTTGCATCCAGCATTTGTGAATTCACACTCAGGCTGTCATCCCCTGTAATCTTAATAAAAGAGTATTAGGAAGAGTTGAAGTCTTTTCACTCTCATGGTGTTAAAGGTTGAAATTTGGGAACTTTAAATGATGAGCATGCATTTTTTGAAAATACAGAATAGGCGTAGCTTTCTCCTAATACCTAGCCTTAGAAAAACTCCTCGTGCTTGGAAAAGCATAATCACTCACACTGAATGTACCCACTCTGCCTCTTCAGTCAGATCATATCCTCATCAAGTGTTCTTGTAAGCCCACACCTCATGTTCTTGTGTGTGCACAAATGTCTCACTTAATGTTCAATCCTCTGACACTGAAAGTAACTCCTTATCATACCTCATAAATCTTGTCTTCAAGCTTTTCCATTTCCCCTCATATCCTCATCAAGTGATGGGTTTGGCTCTTCAGGAGCTCTTCAAAACTGTGGGGTTTGCTTCAGCACCCGCTTTGCAGCTTGTGTTTCTGGGCCTCCTGCTTGCAGGCTTTCCTTGTTTTGATGTTCAGGGTGAGGATTCTCCACACTTTCATCAAAACTGTTGCTGTACCCTGTCCTGCAGACCTGCACTGCTTTACTGGCACTGATTCTGATGAGCTAATGGGCACACTTGTATCTCATCAGAAACAGGGAGCCTCTGATTGCTTCTGAGCCTTCAGAGCTCCTGTCAGTATTATTCCATGCATGGAGAGGTCCCAGGACAAGGGAATGTTACTCAGTGCTGTCCTGCAGATGGTTCACACATGGTCATTGTTCCTGTTTAATCCCATTAAAATCCAGCAGACAGCTGCAGTTCCTGTTGGCTGGTCTGAGCAGTTCAGAAAGACTGGGGAAAGGCTGCACCCAGCTTCTTGCATTACTGTAGTTCTAGGCTGGTGGTAAGGAGGGTTATCTGGGAGGTGATGGCAAGAGGAACTGCCTAGATCTCCCTAAAGTAAGTTACTAAAATGTCTTCTCCTTTCTGTTTGGCTTTTGATAGATGGTATTAAAACTGTGGATGCTGGGTGGCTGACATGTCAGACAGAAATAAGGCTACGTCTGCATTATTCTGAGAAACCCCCTGTACTGATTTCTAAGAAGAAATTTAAAACATCAAGGTTTAGGTAAGAGCCTGCTCATCTCAGTATGCAATTTACCTCGTGTTAATTGTCAATACTAGTGGTAATTTTTTTACTTAATTAATGTAGCCTTTAAATTCATTTTTGCATTACTAATAGCCCAATTTCCAAGTGTTAAAGCACAAATATTAACTCCATAATTGTCTTGGTGTTTCTTACTTTTTGGCTGGAACTGTAGTGTTCTTAGGTTCTTACTTAAATCAGTTTGGTGCTTTTCTCTGCAGAGGTGCCTCAAAAAGCAGGCACCTCTTATAAGTCCACAATTAATTGTCAGAAATGGGTATCTTAGCCCTGGTGTTTGGAGAACTGCAATGTTGCACACAGTGGCTAAGGATTTGGCTGGGTGGTTGCCCTGGGTGTTGTGGTCAGCAGCTTGATGTCCCAAGTGAAAACCAGGGATGGGGATGAGGGATGTCCCTCAGGGGTCGGTGGTGTTGGTGACACGGAAAATAGGGTTGAGTGTCCCTTCAGGAGTTTGCTGATGCCACCAGCCTGAGGGGTGCAGTCACACTGGAGGGACGGGATGCTATCCAGAGGGAGCTTCACAGACTTAGGAGTTCAGGTCTCGCCAAGGCCAAGTGCAAGGTCCTGCACTTGAGTTAGAGCAATCCCAAGTGCAGGCTGGGTGGAGAATGGATTGCGAGCACCCTGAGGAGAAGGACTTGGGAGTGTTGGTGATGAGAAGCTTGATGTGACCCAGCACTGCACCCTTGCAGCCTAGAAAGCCAAGTGCAGCATGAGCTGCAGCAGCAGCAGTGTGGCCAGCAGGGCGAGGGAGGGGATTCTGGCCCCCTGCTCTGCTCTGGTGAGACCCCACCTGGAGAGCTGCATCCAGCTCTGGGACCCCCAGGATAAAGAAGTACATGGAGCTGTTAAAGTGAATCCAGAGGAGACCATGAAGGTGCTCGGAGGGCTGGAACACTTCTGCTGTGGACACAGGATGAGAAATTCTGTATTCTTCAGCCTGAAGAAGAGAGGACTCTGGGGAGACCTTTGTAGCAGTCCCTAAAGAGAGCTGAAGAGAGACTTTGGACAAGGGCCTGGAGTAACAGGACAAGGGAGAAGTGCTTTAAACTGAAAGAGGACAGGGTTATGACAAAGACATTCTTTAGTGTGTGGGTGGTGAGGCACTGGCACAAGTTATCCAGAGTTGTAGGTGCTGAAACCCAAGAAGTGTTCAAGGCAAAGTTGAATGGGGCTTGGAGGAACCTGGTCGAGTGGGTGTCCCTGCCTGTGGTAGGGGGGTTAGAACTAAATTATCCTTAAGATCTCTTCCAAACCAAACCATTCCATGGATCTGTTATACTTGATTTATTTCTTTTTTTCCAGTTTTGATTTGATTCCCCCTCTCACCAATTCCAGATTTGCTGATGAGGGGAAGATTTATTTAATATGATGCTCTTCAGTGAGATTTAATACTTACATTGTGTTCTCTACAGCTTTGCCTTTTTTCCTTGCATGTTATAGCAGGTAGAGAGAGCAATTTCTGAAGCCAGCTTCTTCTAAGTTAAATGGTTGAAATAAAACTTGATAAGCTAGATGCATTCACTAAATACTCTGTCCTAAAATGTTGGATCTGTCCAGTAGTTTCTGCGACTGTCACTCGCTATGGCAGTGTCATTTTTCAAGTTTCTGGAGTACCTGTGTTGTAACTTCTTTTTTTTATGAAGATATATTTCAGTGTGGACTTGGTGTAATAGATTTCCATGATTGTAATTATTTCTTTGAGATATGACTTCAGTTTTACTGGTGACTTGGCGTCTATAAATGATAACCCTGTATCTCATCTGCTGTGTCTGTGATGCAGGAAGGGATTTGGTTTCCTCATGTATGCTTACTTCACTGACATAACTCATTTTGTCTGGGAAGGTTTGCTCTGTATGATAAAGGACTCTGAGTCTTACAGAGAGGCTTATGCTTCTCAGTCCAGGATTTTTCAGAAATCCATTCAGTTTAAATGCTCATTTAGGATTTTTCAAGGGACTTACTTGCATCAGCCTATATTACTTACGTCTGTTAGAGGATACTTATCTGCCTTATCAGAGAGACATAGCAGCAGCCACCAGTGTTCAAGTCTTGATCTTGATGATGACTGCTGTTTTCAGTGCTTTTCATTCTGTTGGCATTATGGCTGTCAACCTGTACAGGAAGGCTGTCTATTTGGCAGCCCAAAGAGTCTGATGGAGTGCTGCTTCTCAGACTACTAGTGGAGTTTTCATATTTAGCCAGGTTCAACTTTCAGCAGTGACTTGAGCTCTGAAATCTGTCTAAAATAGGATTTAGACAATGGCTGCAAACTCTTCCTCTTGTGAGGACCCTCTGTACGTGGTCCTGTTCTGTGAGTGGTGGAGTTGAGAAGAATTCTTGTGTTGTATGAGCTTCTGCTCAAGCTTCTTCCTAAATCTTTATCATTTGTAAAGACACTGCAGTGACTTAACCGTTTGTTTTGTGTTTCTGGTCGAGTAGAGTAAAATTGACCCTAGAAGGCCTAGAGAAGGATGATGATGAAGAGGGCCAAGAGAAGACATCCCCTACTGTCCCTCAGAAAATGGCAAACACGGTGGAGTTCTCCTTGATCAGTGACAACGACTACAAGTGTCGGCACTCTCAGCCAGACTGTGGCTATGCTTTGCAGCCAGACCGATGGATAGAATACACAATACAAACCATGGAGCCTGATAATTTGGAATTAATATTTGATTTTTTTGAGGTATGTCTCTTTACCCCTAAGAAGCAACTCCAGGCTGCCTTTTGGAGCTCAATTGTTGTGAAGATTTCACTGTTGAAACAGAGTACTGCCTGATGTTCTTCATCTTTTGGATTTATTTACACAAGTGTGAGACTACTGACTCCCAGCCCATTGTAGAAAGGTTTTTGTGAGCCTTCTTGATGTGGCACAGGAAGTTTTTTAGTGCTGCTTATTTAGAAGTCAGTCCAAATTAGACTTGAATCTGTGTGTGTGCAGTATTGCATGCTTTTAGGTTGGCTTGATATTATTAATCCTTTGTCAGAGCTAAGTTATGCTTCTCCTGCTGCAGCCTGTACAGTGTCTATATGAACTGGTTATACCACAGCTACTGAATCTAAATTTTTATATTATAAGCAAAAAACATTTCTCTGAACTAACTCGTGCAGATGAAAATGGGATTCTCACTACTGTGTCTGTTATTTTGCACTGGTTTTTCCCCCTGAAAGGTCCTAATATTTGAAGTTCTTTTTAAAAGAAAGCAACTTACACAGAATAAAGTTTTTTAAGCGTTCTCTTTTTGGTCTGAAAATGCATTCAAGATCACTTACAGTCATAATTGTAAAGTGTCTACATTGTTCCAGAACTTGACTCTGGTCAAGTGCACATTCTGTATATTAGTTCTTCCCTGCAAATGCATACCAAGTTTTTTAGCATTTTAAGCATAAATATTATTCCAGTTAATTTTTGGTCTAAACAGGACTTGGGCATTTTAGAAGTCCGACTATTCCATGCATGCTATTTTGATGTGAAAAGCTTATCAGATGTAAGGGGTGTCAAAGACAAATGTGAGTTTTGTAGATTTCTGTTAAAATTTTCATTTTCCTGATAGTAATTCGTAACTCACTGTTACTTTAAACAATTTTAGCTGAAATTAGTCTTTTGTGTAACACACAAGAAACATGTGTTGTGTCCTGAGGAGCAAGCCAGGGGAGTTTGTTTAGAATTCTCACATCTAACAGGAGGGGTTTTGGGTTTTTGTTTGTTTTGTTTTCAGGAAGATTTAGGTGAGAAGGTAGTACAAGATGATGTGCTCCCAGGCCACGTGGGCTCTGCCTGCCTCCTGTCATCCACCATTGCAGAACTCGGAAAGAGTGCTGGAATTCTTACACTTGCTATTATGAGCAGAAATCCAAGGAAGACAATTGGAAAAGTTAGAGGTACAGTTGATGCCAACAACAGATGCAGATAACTTTCCTCAAAGCCACCTGCTGTTTGCTGACATGTGAAGCATTGCTGTTTTTCTTGCAGTGGACTACATAATTATCAAACCTATCCAGGGATATGCTTGTGATATGCAGGCTTCATATGCAAAATACTGGAAACCAAGAACAACTCTGGATGTTGGACACAGGGGAGCAGGGAATTCTACAACAACAGCTAAGTAAGTTTGTTTGCATTTTAAACTGGGGAAATTGTTTTGTCTCACTGACATCGGTTGAGGAAATGGACAGTTTACTAAGCTGCAACCCACAGTCATTTACTTCAGTATCAAGTTGTGGGTGTTCTCTAAAACAAAAACTTCTGATTTGTGTTTCAGTTGTTTCAATTCTGTGCTATACTGCATCTAACAAACCCTTTTTCTTGGCTGTTGTTTCAGGCTTGCTAAAGTTCAAGAGAACACCATTGCATCCCTGAGGAGCGCTGCTAGTCATGTATGTACACACATTTTCATACACACAGCACCTGTCTAGTGCAAACTAGGTTGGCTTGTATGCTTCATTTGCATGATTCAATACAGTGAATGGTAATTGAACTGATGTAAATTAGATAAAGTCACTGTGGAAATTGCCTGAGCTATGGGAAGTTAATAGTAGGTTAGACTCTCATTCTCAAGTCCCTTAAGAAAATAAAACTTCCACTTAGTATATTGTGCTGGTATTCGGATACAGGGAGAATTTTAATCTCAACCCTCTACAGACAATTTGAACAAATAAGTCAAATTTTGAGCATCCTCTCAGGTGGCAAAGGTTTTGCTCAGGGACTGCTGTGTACTGAAACTTGCTGTCTGAAAATATGGTTTGGGAGCTGAGCTGGTAGAATAAACCAGTCCTTGTTTTGGTGTGCTTGAAAATCCTAAGACAGAACTTCCAGTTTGGGAGATAATAGTTCCATGTGCCTAAATTCTGTCATGGAGGTGGTCACTTTTATTCCTTCCAATAATCTTGATCACTGAAAAAAACCATAGCTACTGAATTACTGTTTTGAACAATAGTTCTTAATCCCCAAGTGGACACTACAGGTTTATATACAGGCTTTTAAAATGCTCACAAGAAGTATGCATTGAGGCAGAAATTTGCTGTGAAGTCATCAGCAGCATCACCAGAGAAGTGCTTTCATCTATTTGCAGATTGGAAAGGCTGAAAGCCACCACTTTGAGAATATTTCTGCTGAGAAAAGGGCTGAAAAAAACCCCATGTCCTATTTTCTCTCTGTACTGGTTGAAAAAGTGGGTGTCAGAGTGATAATTTGAGGAATGGTATTCTTGGAGGCCTTCAAAGGAATGACTTGCAGACAGTCAGTATAAGTAAAAAACCCCAAACCTGTTATTGTCTTTCTCTTTCTTTCTGGCCCTCCCTCTTTTCCAGAAGACTTAGAGCTTTTGGATTTTTCTTCCTTTTTTAAAGCCTAACAGAAAATCATTTACAGCTGAAAAGAGCAGGAGAATGCAGGATGCAGCTATTTCTGCTCTTGCACAAGTTATAACACAGTGCTGCTGTGTTGCTCATTAGTGACTCCAGAAGTTTATTCCTATGTGGAGTATCTCCCTAAAGCCTTGGCAATATGGAGCCATCACTTCTCTCGTGGTGGGGAGGAGGGAGGAAGGTGCCTCAAAGTTATCTGTGTTTAAAACATTTGTGTCTAAAAATACCATCTTAGTCTTTCTCCGTAATCAGGTCCACAAGACTTTAATCTTATTTTTTTACAAGATTAAGCAAGATTAAAATACAGACATATATATGTCTGTATTATGGTAATTAAGATAATTTGCCATATAATTTTTTCATAATTAATAGTCCATTGCTGAGCATGATTTAACTGGTAACAGCCAGGTGTATTCAACTTCTGTGTGATGTCCAGGACCTGTGAATACTTGACAATACTTGCATGCAGTTCTGTGGTCCTTGTGCATAAGTAGTTAATGGCCTTTTGTTCTGTTCTGTGTGATTTTCAATTTTCTGTAGGGAGCAGCATTTGTGGAATTTGATGTACATCTTTCTAAAGATCATGTGCCTATAGTATACCACGATCTCACATGTTGCATGGCCATGAAAAAGGTAAAGAAGATAATAGCTGTATTTTATGTATAGATATGCCCATTCTAGAAATATAAGATGTCAAGCTCTCATAGAAATAATTCTGGGGACTCAAGGGATGGAATGGCAATAAATATGCAGCATTACTTCATGCACAGAGCAGGGAAGTTGAGTTTTTTCCTTTTGATGTTGTAGCAACAGCATTTCAGATGCATGGTTTGGCACTGTACAAGCTCACATTGTAGTTACTATTTGGCTTGTTTCTGACTTAAGATTTGGAAGGAAAAAAGCAGACAACTCTCCTGTATTCTGTGGTGCCTATGGGGGTCTCTTATACTGAGGCCTGAATGTTTGCATTCTGTCCTGTTCTGCTTATCTTCCCTCCTAGTTCTGGCAGTGACTCCAGAGAGAGATTGCAGAGCACACTGCTCTGTCTTCTTGGCACTGCCTCTTGTGTCTTCAAACTCCCACAGCCATTGCAGTATTGCACTTTATAAGAAGCTTGGTTTAGAACAGCTGTGGAAATGGAACTTTGGCTGAGGGGAATGAATATTCAGTGTATCTTCACTCAGTATTGTCTTGCTTGGTAAAAATTTCTTAGTGCAGAGGGGAAGTGAGAAATGGACAGAATTTTTTTGACACCACATCTTTATTTTGGGAGTGGTCTGTGTGTGTGAATTTTACCCCTGGACATTTATCTTTTTTTATTAGTTTCTGGGACATGGGATAAACAGCAGTAAAGTGAATTGCCTTGAAATATTTCTTACTGCATTTCTTTACTTGCACACATCTTTCCTGAATACATTAACCAGTCAAGTTTTTACAGAATAATTATGCTAACGTGTTGGGAGGAAAGAACTTTGAAGTCTCTGACTTGCATGAAAGATGAAACACTGGGTTTCTTTCAAATTGTTTTATGCTTTTAAGTGCCTGTGTTGTCTTGTGAAAACTGATCATCTTATTCATAAGATATCACTTGTGTCTTTATCAATAAAATAGGACACATTAATTGCCTTTATGGCTACTATATGACAGGTGTGTAGGCTTTTTTGTTGTTTTCAGTGATGCTTAATTATGTGTTGGTTCTCTTCAAAGAAACTGGATACGGAGCCTTTGGAACTGTTTGAGATTGCAGTCAAGGAACTCACATTTGATCAGCTGCAGTTATTAAAGGTATTGTTTCCTTGGCTACTACGGTATGCTGTGTGTACAGTTTTATGAAGCTTGGAGGTTTTGGGAGTAACTGCAGATAGTTCGGGAGAGTACAGTTTTAAAAATTGTACAAACAGAACAATTAGGTAATTCCAAGAAAAATACTTTTGCACTGTTTTTACAACTTGGATAAATGTCATTATTTTTATCCTCTAGAAATAGGGTATCTAATTTTCAAATGATAAAGGGACTGTGTTGAACTGCTCTGCCTTCCAAACAGAAGTGCCCTGTCTAGATAAAAAAAGGGGATGAGTGGGCTGCTGGAGACTCTACTGAGATACCTGCCCTCAGTCAAGGAAACCATCTGGCTGGTCCAAGAACCATATGATTCTTTTTATTTAAAATTACTTGGTCTGCTCCTTTCTGTGGAGAGAGAATTTGAATGGAGCAAGGGAGTTGGCTGTGTCTGGCCTGATTCTAGCTCAGTATGTGTGACTGTAATATAAAGCAGATCAGCCCTCTGCACTGGATGCAAACACAGAGGAGGGATTAATGTTCAGACTTCTTCACATCTTGATGTCGAATTATAGTTTGTATGGGTTTACCCTTAACACAATACCTGAATTTTCAGTGAGCATGTTTTCAGTTTGGTTTTGAGCTTTTCTTGAAATCGTTGAAACAAAGTTTGAAAGAAAATTGTGATGTGTACAGTATGTCTTTTATTCTTTTACAAATTACTGTAACTGTGTCTGTAACGGACTTTTAAACTGTAAAATTATTTACAAGCAAAATTAGTTACATTTTACGTGTAGGAAGATGTGGGTAGAGTGTTAATGTTGCTCTTATGCTCTTCAGCTGGCTCACGTGACGGCCCTGAAAGTAAAAGATCACAATGGTATGTACTAGTTTGGAAGAGTGTTGGGATTGATTTATTACCATGTAATTATATAAATTCTGTGGTTGCAGTTGCTTGTTGTAATCACATTTGTCCTGAACATTTCTAAATGCTTATGTAGTTAATCTTGTGCATGCTGTAGAGTTCTTTACGTGGAAGGAAATATCTGAACAGGAGTTACTCCCTTGGGAAGCAGGGACAGAAGGGTAGAAGGCAAATATATAGATCAATACATATTTCTGAATAATCATAACAAAATTGCCACTGATATTTCCATCTTATGCTTCTCCAACTGTACCTTCAACTCTCAAGAATTTCTGACAAGAACTTTGGTAACTGCTGTAGGATGTCTTAGCAGTGCTGTTAATTTTGGCCTTAATTATCCCCTTTGTGGGGACAGGAAATTATCTCACACATCCTACCTGTATAAGAAAAGATTTAAAAAAAAAACCAAACAAATAAGGCTTGATAACCAAGGCTTATTGTGGATATAATTCACTGAGTGAAGTGGTGAGGGATGGGAGAAGCCATTCTGATATATATTGTGGTAAGGTTTTAAATTCCAAACCAGGAACTGCCAGCACCATCATGGGAGTATGTCAGTGTTAGAGGAAAAGGTGTAGGTAATCAAAAGGGAGACCTGATTCATTATTCACTCCTAAAGGCCTTACAATTTTGAGTCAGTCTTTTCTTGCTGGCATTACTGGGATTATGCTTCTGCTTGTTTTAATTCAATATTTTATATTTCTTTCCAGCATCTTTTAAAGAGGAAGAGAACTCTGCTTTTGAGATGCAGCCATTTCCTTCTCTGCAAACAGTAAGTAGTGAATATGGAGCAAGGTGATTGGGGAACATGAAGACCTGTGTTTTACTTTCAGCTTTGGCAAGGGGGATACTGATTTTTGGGTTTAGGCCTCTGGTATCAATGCTGGAATTGAGAGCAGGGGTTTATTGTTGGGCACTGGAGGGTTTTCAGTGCTTACAAGTAACAGTCTGTGTGTTTCAAGCTTCTGAATTCACAAGCCCAAGCTGTGTAGCTCAGGAGGGTGCACTAAGTTTTACAGCTGGTTAACATGTGGGCATTGCCTGTTAATGCATTGACAGTTGTTTCTAATTTTGAAAGAAACCACACCTGGCCTTTGGCAGTTCCTCACAGTGTCTTGGCCATCTCTCAGAGCCAGACACTGAGAAATGAGTGAATTTCCAGTGTGTTTCCATTTAGGACTGGTTTGTGTTAGCTCCACCTTTTGAAATCACCTTGCAAATAATTCTTTACAGGAATTTCACATGAAAGAGCTTTTGCTATCATGGTAATGGCAAGCTCCTTAAGATGCTTTTTGCATTCAAAAGAACTTTCTGGAGAAAGAAAAAATACTTTTTTCTTCAGGAGTACAAATGGGGCATTTCTTACATGTGTTAAGGTGAATTGACTCACATTTGTACCTTGTCAAAATCTTGTCCTTAAGATTTTATCCACTTTTATGTATTCATTAAATTTGAATTTGAGTACAAATATGTGTGTTGTATAAAATGTTAAAAACCTATGGTTTTTAATTCTAGTGTTAGACACCATTAGCATTAAACTCCAATGTATTCTCCCAGCAATTACCTTCACAGTGCTTTGTTATCCTCCTTTGCTGTGGGGTCTCTTCATAGTAAAATTTTTTTTCAGGTCCTGGAGTCTGTTTCTAAAGATGTTGGGTTCAACATAGAAATAAAATGGATCTCCCAACAAAGGGCAAGTAAACATATGTGTGATTTACTTTGATTGTTTGACATTCTTATGGCTAAAGCTTTTAATTTGATGTGACCATTTACGAGCTGCAAAGGCATCATTTTTCTGGGGTTTTGTGCCTTTTTTTTAATAATGCATTATTTTTAAACTGGGGGTACAGTAGCACCACTCCAACAAATGAACAGACTTATTCTTAAAATGATAAAAAGTATTTATAGGATTGAGTTCAGTCTGCTTTTGGTAAGAGACTCTTTTTAAAATCAACAGATCACAACAGGGCAGGCAGGAAAGTGCCAAGAAATTCAACCTCTCCTGGCCCAGCGCAGGAGCAGCTACAACATGGTGCAGTTGTGCAGGCAGCCTCTTCCTTCTGGTCAGCAGGGCTGCAGACTCAGCTGGGCTGTGCAGCACTCAGTCCAGAGGGAAATGGTTGTAAAGGCTGGGATTGGAAGCCTAGAGTAGGGGAAGGAAGCTAAGGAGAGTGGTAGGTGGCAGTCAGTATGCTTGAAATAACAACTGAGAGTAGCTGCTATAATTACTGGTCTTCAGGGAATTTCTTTGTGTTTTTGAAGCTCTAATAGGCTTCCTAGGAATGCATTCCTTGGATGGGGGGACAGGGAATTTTTCAGTGCATTTTATTGCTGTGAGAGTTCAGCTGCACCTCTCAGGCTGTCAGTCCTGGAGAGCTGTAACCAGCACTGAACAGACTGAAGGATTGATTCTGCATTCAGACTGGCCAGCTGAATTGCCACTTTGCTCAGGTTGACTGAGAGACCATTGCTGGTTAAAATAATTCTAGAAAGCATTAATTTGAGTGACTCAAACTTGTGCTTTCTTTTTGCAGGATGGACAATGGGATGGCAACTTGTCAACTTACTTTGATATGAACCTTTTTCTAGATATTATTCTGAAAACTGTTTTGATGAATGCTGGAAAAAGAAGAATTGTGTTTTCTTCTTTTCATGCAGATATTTGTACAATGTAAGTTAAGAAGAGAGACATAATGTACTTTGTTTTTGAAATTTATTTTTATTTAGTAAAATTTATTTTGTATTTAAAAATACACATCAGGAAATAAATAACAGGTGTTTTCCTTAGATATAAAATTTGGGTGCCAAAATAGTTGAGAACTGAAGTGAGACCACTTCGCCATCTGGAATGAGCCTGAAAAATTTTTATTTTTAGGTGAACAAAGTCATAGTGGATATTTTTGTCAAGTGCCTTTCTGGATGCTTCACTCTTTCTTAGCACAACAAAAAAGGTCAGGGTTTCTTCTGGTATCCCAAAGTCTTTTTCAGTCATACTTGAGGGGTGTGCAAGCCTAACTTAGGAACAACTCATCTTGTTACAGTATTCAACTTGAAAAATGCCTTAGTAAGGTTAGGGGCTGTGTATTAACCATGTTTAGGAATTCCTGTCGTGGATCTTCATGACCATCATGAATCTGTGCATTTAAGAAGAAAATGACAGAATTAAATGGCCTTTGGGGATTATTTATAAACATACTGAGGATGTAAGGCTGAGTTCAGCATCAATTTTAGCTTCCCTTAACATGTGTGTTAATCTCCAGTAGTGGCAAAAGGACTCATTTGAGCAGTTTGTCAGCACAGTTTCATGCTGAACTGTGGCACCATCTCCTTGCACCAGCTAGGAACTAGAAGAACATGCAGGAAAGAGAGGAATTCCCCTCGAAACAGTGAGATCAAATCTTTGTTTTTTCACTTTTTTTTCATTTGCTACTTGTGGACTTTGTTCCTGGCAGGATCCGGCATAAGCAGAACAAGTATCCTGTGTTGTTTCTCACCCAAGGGGAATCTAAGCTCTATCCAGAGCTTATGGATCTCAGATCTCGCACCACTCCAATTGCCATTAACTTTGCACAGTTTGAAAACTTGCTGGTAAGCTGACAAGTTAAAATCAAACTAAATTATCACTGCTTGTTGTAAATCTATCATTTTTGACACTAATGCTTTAAATTATGACTAACCTCACAAAAATACACTAATATTGGGTAACTGCCAAAAAATGTCCATTGTTTGAAATGTTTCTTAATACAGTGTTTTAAAAATAGCAATATAAATAAACTCTCTAATTGTATTAAATATTTTTTATTATTATGGATGAAACAGTAAGGAGCTGCCAGTGTCAAAAGATTAAAAAAGCTGATGTAAGTGTTTCAGCAGCATGGATTTTAATGGAAGTCTTTTTTGTATTTCAGGGAATTAATATGCATTCTGAAGACCTGCTGAGGAATCCAGCATTTGTTACACGGGCCATATCCAAAGGCCTGGTTATTTTTTCATGGGGTGATGATGCAAATGACCCGGATAACAGGAAGAAGTTGAGAGAATATGGTGTTCATGGGTTAATATATGACAGGTATTTAGTTGTGGCTTTTTAAAAAGAATAATCATAATCACCACCGTCATCAAGCTTAGAAACTGTTGTAAATTGATTCTGGTGAAATTTTATGTTGCTTCTTGGTTGACTGGGTACAGAAAGTACAAGGACCCAATAAACCTGGATCAAGAGCAGGTCTAACACCAGTCCCCACTCTTTCAGCTGTATATATGAAGCAAAATAACTTTTGTTTTTCCTGGGATTAACATAAATGTAATTTGATTATTTAAAGAACTAGTGCATGGCATATATGTTTAAGGTGCTACTAATATTCATGATAGTAATTTTTAAGTTATGTACATGATACAGCAAGAAAAATGTTATTTAATTGTTTGACTGGAAGTTTCAACATTCTACATTGAGCTGTGGAAATAGTTAACACAACATTCTGTTGTGTTTCAAAGCTATGAATTCACGTTTTTCCTATTAAAATTAGCTTGGAGTGACTCCAGGGCAAACTGCCAAATTAGTAATTTCAGAAATTAGCTGTTACATCCAAAAATTCAGGTAGACATCAGAATACAGTGTTAAATATTTGAACAAAAATGTTGTGTTATTTGGTTGCTTACAAAAACCCAAAGTTTTAGGTCTCTTTGAAGATGAGAAATTCATCATTATGAGATGAAGTTTAATTTGAAAAGCTGTATTAAATTAGAACTTCTGATAGACAAGAAAGTAATTGGCAAAGCATTAAGTGTAACTGAAGTTTCAAATTACAGAAGGATTTCAAACCTTCTGCTTTAGTAAGAGTATTGCTTTATATATTGTTTTACCTAAAAAAAAAAAAACAAAGGAAGGGGGATCAATAATTGTCAAAGGCTCTGTTTTATAACATGAAAACTGAGAGTCATTTTAATCATCTCTAGGGGCAAGAAACCAAATATGCTCCTAGAGTTCTAGGCTCTCAGTGTAAAAGAAAATAGTTAACTCTTTTCAATCTGTTGTTGACTGCTGAGAGTCCTTTCAAGGTGGTGGGCCCATTGCTTCTCAGAGGTGCCACTTCTTGTGCTGTACAGAATGTCTCCTATTCATTGGCAGTAAAGAAGGGAATAACTAGGTTTTTGCACTGGGGATCAGCTTCAGACTGAAGACATGGACACAATAAGTCCTCTTTCCTGCCACAGCAGTGCTGTGTGTTGCACTTCTGCTACAGCCCAGGATTGGGGCCCCCTTTAGTCAATGAAAAATACCTCTGGACTAGAATGCAGGTGAAACAATCTTCTAACTACATAGTGTGCAGTCACAGGGTAATGAAATTTGATTCTGTGGTATGCATAAGTTAAAGTGGTACATTATTGGTGGGTGTTTTAATCAAACACCACTGCATAAAGTGTTTGTGAAATGTCTCTTCATCTCACGTCTCCTAATCCAGTCTTCCAGAGTTGTAAATGACTCCTTGTGCAGTAGGTACTCACTACTATGGTAAAACAGGAAAGCAGGGGACAGCCTAATTTCTGACTTCATGTTGCTTTTATTGCTTTAGGTACTCCACACTAATTAAATGTTGTGGCATTTATGTCGAGGCTGCAAGTCAGCTACTTTCACCTTATGTGTCCTCTTGTACTGTTTGCTGTGTTTTAAGTTGTAGTAGGACAGTAGAACACCTTTTATCTCACTTTCTGATAACCAGCCAATTCTTTGGAAGGCTGAATTCCTTTGTGGATTTAACTGAACAAAAATTTCTTAGCCTTCCTTCACTGTTTAGATCATCTGGATCCTTAATCGTGTTCATCTCTCCTCTCGCTGCCTGCCTCCTCTGTCACTTCCACTTCAACATCTTCCCATTATGTGGGGAGGAACCCCAAAATTAGTATTAACTCCAAAGCTGTTATTGCAGGCTTGTTAAGGGTAATTTCTAAATGTAATTTCCCTTTTTTTTTCTGTAGGCCAAAACAAACAATGGGATGTCCCTTTGCAATTCTTAATTACTTTTCAAGTCTTACTAATTGTGTGAGTAAAATTAAATTCACTCTTAATGCAGGTTAGGGGTATGACAATTTCTGAAAGTTGCATCAGATGTGTCAAGGTGGACATTCTGAAATGCAGGTGGTACCTGCAAGTCCTGGAATGTAGGGATGTAAAACCTGGCAGCAAATGTTTCCCCTCACAGCTGGAGCTGCTGGGTAAAGAGCCAGTCTTTCAGATCATTTGAGACTTGAAGTTGATATTTAGAGTTTAAATAGGTATGGTGTCAGCATCCATATTCTGTGCAGTTTGGAGTTTAGAAATAAACAAATTTAAAACTGACTTTAAAAAGCAAAACTTGAGAGAGAGAGATGTACATGACTGTTCCAAGGTCTAAGTGATAAGTTGGGACTGCAGTAATCTGTTTTAGTGTAAAGCCAGTTCATGCTATTGTTGTGTCTTCAAATTCCAGAATATTTCCAGGGCTGAATTAAGATGATGCTTCTTCCATGGTTTCTGCATTTTTGTTCTATGGATTTATGGCCAAGTCCAGATACCTGTCAAATATGGTATTTTGTGTTGCTGTTTACTAGACCTTTACTTACACCATGTTAAGTGCTAATTTTCTGAATAATCTAGGAAGTGAATAGAGGAATTTTAGTGAATTTTAGGTTTCTTGTATGTGGCCCTGAGTCACTGTGTGCAGTAGTTATTTCTGAGATTATGAACTGTGTGCATAGAGATTATTTCTGTAAGATATTTTTTTCCAAACTTTAATCATCCATGTAGAATTGACCAAAACACTGTAGCCAGTTGTGAAGATGGCAGAAAAACTGTGTCCTGAATACCAAAAGTTGGTGATACCAAGCACTGGGCAAAAAAAAAAAAGCAGGTAGGGGGTCTGGCTTTGCTTTGCATGGAGAAAAACTGCAAGACTAAATCTGGGAAGCTTACAAATGCCAAATATATTAAAAGGCTGATCTCACTGGGGCAGAGGAAAGAACACAAATGCACTCCCTCCCCCCATCCAGGCCTTTCTCCACTTGGGCTGCAGATTATTACATACACACAAAGTCATCAATCCAAACAGATGTTCTGGGATGTTGGGATGATATTCTCCTATTTTCCTGTGTTCAACTGCCATTCATCTCAGTGTTTAGCCAAATTATTTGAATTAAAAGGGCAGCCTGTACAGAAAGGTGCCATGTCTGCCTTCAGGCTTTTATTTGGGCTCTTACACAGGAAAGTGCTTTTTGTGCATGACTGGGTATCTTCTGTCTGCACAGAAATCACATCCTTAAAATGCTTTATTAGTCTGATGTTTTGATTTTAATTAGAGAAGAAATTTCAACCTATTGTGAAATTTTCTGGTTTGGTTAAAATGCTGATTTTTGAAGCAGGATTTCTGAGGTGATTGATCTGGTGTTTTCTCCTGGATAGGCTTTGTAAACAGTGCAGAAAATATTTGTGTATTTGAAGATACTTAACTCAGTAAGAACAATGCAGCCTTGTGTTTTTACACCTGCTGGCTGTGTATTAAATACCAATGTGGAGAGGGGGTGGCTGCTGGCTTACACTTGCATCATCTTTTCTCATTCACTTTACATGATCTGAATTTTATTTGTTGAATAATACACAGAACTGCATAAAAATACTAAATCACTGTTTCCCAGACATGGGTGCTGAGAGCTTTTCCATGAGAGCTTTGTCCAAACACTAGAGTTCCTTAGGCTGCATGTTGCATTTGCAGGCAAAAGCTGTGCTTGACTGGTATTAGTAACTTCCCAACATTTACACCAATTTAGCTGGAAATAAATCAAAAGCATTTTAAACACTTCTCAAAAGCAGAAGGCTGCTGAAATCTGGGCTGCCATGTTTGCCTGAAGCTGCATGTTACTTAAATAACAGCATGGATACGTGGAGGAAGTGTAGTATGAGTTGATTTATAATCTACTCAGTGACTGAATTAAGATGTTATGCAATGACAGTTCAAGTCTTCCCTATTTTGTGAGTTGCAAAGTAAACTTGGAGTTTTCCTCGAGATCAAGGAAAAGTGAAAAGCTTTAATCAAAAGCTTCAGAAAACATGAAAACAGTATTTGTGCTGCTGCCTCTTGTCTTGTATGTGTTTTCAGAGGTTGTGAAACACCTTTCAGGAGCCAAACACATCAGTTTTACACCCACTGCAGAGCCCTGCAACGTCCTGCAAGTCTCTTGTGGAAGGTGCTTACTTAAAAAAATAATGTTTAAAGGACTTCTCAGGCTTCTGCAGGGCTTGCTTATTAATAGGAGGCTGGATGGAGAAACTTTGGTGCATAGTTGCTTACAAGTAATTGTCCTGTTGAAGAATGGAGGATAGGGAGATGAGGATTTATTCCTTATCTTTACAGTGATGTTGGAAATAATTAGAGAAGTACTGGAGCTGTGTTGCTGCAAACTGGTGGTGTATTTCCGTGGACCCAAACAAAAAGTAGGGTCAAGAAATTGTGAAGTTTTGCTTTGAGTTGTCTTCTCTGCCTTTGGTTTAAAAGAAACCAAATACCCACATTGGAGTGGACTGGCTCTAGTGGACAGCTTGAAAGGAAGCTTGGAGGGTTGAATTCATCCAGAATCTCAATTGGAAAGAATTTAGAATGGAGCAGGATTTTAAGAGTTTATATTAGTTGTAATAAAAGAATAGTAATAAAATACTTGCCAGAAGCTGCTTAGAAACATGCTTAGCCATATTCTAGGAACAAGGGGTTAGAAGAACCATTCTTTTGCTGTTCTAGTGTCTAACTGATGGGAAAGACTTCAGATTCTTAGCTCCTAACATGTGTTTTACATAGAATACTATCCTCAAGTTTCAGTGTTGTGTCTGGAATTTGCAGGGAAATTCATAAGGTGGCAGCTGACTCAGCTGAAGAAAGCACAGGAAGGAAGGAAGGCAGAGCTGTTATTTTGCAGAAAGCTTCCATTGGGCAAATTTGGGTCATGTCTTAGGCCTGTACTGGATTATAAGTGGTGTGCAGGTAATTTAAATGCTATGCCTTCTGTTTGAATTTCATCAAACTGGACAGCATCTGGCCTCACTTCTAGGAGTTTCTTCACAGAAACTGTCCCTGACCTTACTGTGATCCATATCAATATTTCATGTGGAAGTGTTTCCTCTCTTGAATCCCATTATTGTACCCATCTTTGAGCTGCGTGTTGGTTTTGGTGTCTTGGAGTTGCCAGCGGTTCACAAGTTGTCTTGTCAGGGTTAAAGGGCACCTTGCACTCTCTCACTTCAGCACTACATTGTTTTGTTAGTGGCATTGGTTCCTTTTGGGCATAACTTGAAAATGTGTGAGACAAAGGATGATGAAATAAAAACAAACTACTTTCTTGAAGGACTCGTAAGTGAAGTATGAACATTCTTAAAGACTAAGGCAGAAGCCATGGTAATTTCTTGCAGAAGTTTTCATTTGAAGGAGATAAACCTGGAGACCTTGAATACCTGGAGCTGTGTATGTGCAACAATTAAAAGTGAGAGCAGCTGGGTGCCAGGATTAAAATTTTGAATATAAACATGCTGATATTAGAGATGAATGTTGGGAAATCAAAGTATATCCTTGTTACAATAGGTGTTGTACCAATGTTGGGTTGCAGGAGCACCAGTGCTTTTTCTTTGTGATGGTTACACCAGAATAGTGTTTGAGTTGTGCTCAGTGCTTGCACTGCCACTCAAAATGTGGTTTGGATTTGGACAATCTGGCATGATGCTGACATTTCAAATCTGCAGCTTTGTTTATGTGTGTGAAAACAAGAAAGTGAAAAGAGGACAGACTGTTTAAAGTAGTGTGGAGGGTTAATTTGCAGTAGGTGTGGAGAGAGGTCAGATTTTCTGTATTTCACTCTTCACTTAATATGGTGGTAATTATGGTAATTTAAAAAAGAAAAAATTCTGAACTGGAGGAGGTGAAATACTTCTTGAAACACTAAGTGTACACTCCATGCAGTATTATGTGCAAGCAGTATATCACAGTCTGTTCAAATCATCTCAGGGCTCTGAAATTCCTTATGCTTTGAACTTTGAAGCCTGGAACATTGCTCTTGTTTCACTGCTTTGTGCCACCTGTAAAATCACATTTGTCAGGAGATTGAGTGAGTATGCCAGTAGGTCTTTAGTATATCCAATGAAACACTAATAGCCTGTGCAAAGGGAATACCATTTTATATTGTGAGATAAGGAGCAAAACTTGGGGTACTAACCCCAAACAAACTGACTTTGGGACCTGGTTTTGCTCTGTTCAGGGAAAAAACCCAGGTGCTTTGTCTGGTGTACATTTCTGTGGACTGCTAGTTGATACTGACCAGTGTTTTTTCTTTTCTCATTTATTCAGGATATACGACTCAAATCCTGAACAACCAAATATATTCCAGGTGGAGCAGCTGGAACGTCTCAAGAGAGAGCTGCCAGAGCTGAAAAGCTGTGTGTGTCCCTCAGTTAGCCACTTCAAATCCATAGCTTCATGTAAATGCCATCATGGTTACCATCTGGAAGAGAAAGCTGTAGATAACTTGAAGAGTGTTCAGATGCAAAAGGACTAATTTTAGGTAGAATGCTGGTTTGTATCTATAGAATTTTCACCATTGGAATAGTTCTGTCTATGCTTTCAGGTTGGTTTGGTTTAATTTTAAGTCTTCAAATAGCAATAACTGTGTTCCTCTATCCTAACAGTACTGTGTAAAATTTCACACAATGTTAAAATATTCAGCCAGTTATTGTTCCAATTTATATATACAGTCTTAACTTTTTCCTCACATCATATCAAATCTTGAAAAAGAAAATTATTATAATATTATTTTTCTTTAAAGAAAACCCAAAAATTTATTAAGCAGTCTCAGTAGTGAAAGCTGAGAAAGTAAGTTGTAGAGAAATTACAATAATCTGATATTGAATATGCTGAAAATTTGTTTTGATTTTGATTTTACTTACAGGCTGACAAGCTGTAGCATTTATCTGACAGCAGGAAATTGAGTGATTTTAAGATACATATAAATAGATCTGGCCTATAAAGAGATCTGAATGAACTGGTACCTCATGTATGTGTATTTGCACTGGTAGTTCCACCTGTACAAAGCTTCGTGCCATTTTAAAATGTTTTTTTATTTTTTAGCAAACTGCAGCTCATTTTCCCCCACTTCATTGGACATTCAGGCTGCTGCCTTTGTTTCCTCAGCTCCCAGTTCAGTGGTACAGCAATCAGGGGAGAACCACTAGTACAGGTTTTTCATTAATCACACACAGGCCTGCTAAACTTTAAAAATGTTGCTAATAATCTTAACAGAATTACAGAAACATCTTCAGTGGTTGAGAATCTTTTTTGCACAGTAACCTTAATGAACAGAGTATGTACACTGCACAAACTCTACAAAATGCATGCTTTTTCTATTAAGCATGAATTTTAGGTGTTTGCTGAGGTCCTTGCATCTTTATGGTGCTAGTTATGTGTGAAGGGTGCAAGGACCAACTCAACAACTTAATCTCCTCTGCCTGAGAAGCCAGAAGCCTGTTATTCACAAACATTTGGAGAAGAGGCTACACCATACATGGTTTGTCTTATTACATAATGCAAGCTACTAGCTTTTGTATTTTGCAAGATTTTTGGCTTTTACCATCATAAATGTACTGGATTCAGATAATCAGTATTCTGTTGGCTGGTATCTATCCTCTGTAATTTATTACAAAGTCATAGTTTAGAGTTCTTAATAGATAAGTATGCATGTCCCTTCTCCTCCTGATGTTGCAGGTCATGCCAACACGACAGCTGTAACTTTCTACTGAAATGTTCATGTATAATAAGAATGGAAAATATTTATTTTTTTTCTCTTGTAAATTGACAATGAAAACAATAGTATGTACTATATTCTTTATATACAGTCATTGCTACATATAGAACTGATTGTACAAAGAGTAAAGCCATTGCAAATAAGTGCTTGAGCCTGCACTGCTGAGCAGTTTGAAACAGCTTGTTTTGACTTGTGCATTTTAGTATTTAAAGTTTGTTTGTCCTGCACAAACAGCACAATAGTATTAGGTATCTGGAACCCTTCTTTTATTAAAAAAAAAACCAAACAAAAATGCAAACCAACCCTAAACCAAAACTGGAAGCGTGTGAGCTGTGTTTCTGAGAAGGGGAGGGGGCAGTGAACCAGAATCTTGGCATCAGGAACCTGTGGCTGTTACTTGATACAGTCTTCATTATGTGATTAATTCTTAAATTTCTTTTCTTTTTTTTTTTTTTTCCTCATTTTTGTACCCTGTGGGATCCTCTTGACAGGTCTTGAGGGCTTTGCCAACAGATACTCAGCTCCTAGCAGAGTTTGTGTCACTGCTTGTGAAAGCTGGGCAGCACATCCACAGAGATGCTGAGACACCTGTTCTGTGCAAAGGGGGTTTGAAAGCTGTGCTGTGTGAAGCACCCTCTCAGACTCATCCCACTGAGATGCTCAGGAGGGCTTAGGCACCCTTAAAATCTTCTTTCCCAGCCTTCAGTGCTCAGGGAATAGCACTTGCCAGTTCTCTTTGAGGGGAGTGGGGGTGGAAATAAATCCACCCCCTGTGATGATTTTACAGGACAGTTTTGAGCAGTGTTGGTGTCAGTGTTTTCTTGCTGACTCCCTTTTTTCTGAGTAAGTTGTGTCAGCAACTTCCTCCAAACCTGAGGAGCTTCAGGAGTTCTTGGAGCTGAGCTCACAGCTTGGGCATGCTGAGCAGCTGTCACTCAGCCACTGGCATTGCTGAGGGGATAGAAGGAACCAAAGAGCAGGAATTTGGCATCTGGCCGGGGAAACTGCCACCTCCTGCTCTGGAGTGCTTGTTGGAAACCAGTGTGGTCCAGGGCAGAGATGGCATTGCTCCAGCCAAGGGACTGCTACAGAATTTTATTCCAGAGATGTGTGAGCTGTAGTACAGGAGACAGAAATTTCTGTCTTGATTTTGGAACATTTCCTTTTGGACCACCCAAAGACTGGGCTCTACATCTGTAGTCTTGGTTGCTGAATGACACTCCTGCATGGTGCCTGTACCTGTGTGTGTGGACATATATATATTTATGTATATCTTTATGTATGTAGCTGGGCATGACAGAGCTGGTGTGTTACGATGCATAGTGGCAGTTTCCACCTAGGAAGTTTGGATGCTACCTCCAGAATTTCTCCAAATAACTGGGTCTTCACGTGTTTTCAGTCACATAGATCTTGTACCTTAACTGCAAACATGCAGCAAGAGTCTTGGTCACAGCAGCTGCCAGCTGAAGAAACATTTGCTGACTCCACATTTGTCTCACACCTCTGGAATTACACCCCACATCCTGGAGTTTTGCACTTTCCTTCTCAGCTGCATCCATCATATCAATCTCCCAGAGCCCAGCTTGGAGGATTTAAACAGCCAGCAACTGCTTCCATACAGCTCTTGGAAAAAAAAGCCAGCCCTGGCCTTCCCCTTCCTCTTGCAGCCTCTAAACTGCACCACATGCAGGTCTTTGCTCTTTCTTTTCACTGTGTGTGC
Organism: Ploceus nigricollis; assembly: GCA_013399945.1. NCBI lineage: Eukaryota > Metazoa > Chordata > Aves > Passeriformes > Ploceidae > Ploceus > Ploceus nigricollis. The sequence goes on from VXBC01010168.1 coordinate 304,392, forward strand.
CCTCAGATTCTCTCACAGAATCTATGTCCAAAATTAAAGAATCTCCAGCAGCTGCTCCCACAGAGAAGGTCCTGGAAGAAAGAGCCAGTGCTGGACTTACCTTTCTTTTGTAACCTACAAACTGCACTGAGGTGATTCACTTTTCCTTCTTCAGGAGCCAAACCTGAAGCCCACCCCTACTTGCTCCCACTAAAGGTGCCAGGACAAAAAAGATGTTGGCTTTTACCTTCCCACTGTCACCATTCAGAACTCCACCCTATATCCCTGTGTACTTCCTAGATGATTTAATGTGCTGTGATGCTGCCTCAGAAACCCAGAGGGCAGATCTGAACCAAAAGTGTCTAGATCCTACTGGCAAAATGTGCCAGGACAAAAAGAAATACATTTATTCTAGGAGGCAAGCAGCTCTCCCCTGTGTTCTGGTGTGGATAAGAGGCTCCCCAGGGGAGGTCAAGGCCAGCAGCTGCTTTCTTTCATGGCACTTCCTGAGTGGGAGCAATCCACTCCCAGGAGCCCTGCACCAGAATCTGGATGCTGCCTCCAGTGTTGAGTACATCCACCAGGGACTGCTCTAACACAGAACTTCTCTCCAAAGAGCTGTTGCTGGTTTGTACCTCCCTGGGGCAGCATCTCCTGCACCACCAAGGATGGGGTGAGGAGCTTTCCTGAGCAAACAGAGGCATCCTCATCCTCTTTCTGGAGCTCACCTCCAGTACTTGGATACCAGCTCCAGAACTGTGTGTGTCCAGGGATCTCTTTGAGAGAAACTTTTCCAGAAGAGAAAGCTCTTAGTGGTTTTTACCTCCCTAGGGAACCCTCTAATGTCATCCTTTTCTTTCAGGTGGCCAGCACCTGACATGGACAAGGATGAATAAATGACTGCTTTATTTAAATTGACAATGATGAGATGAAAATGTAAAAAGATAAAAATGTGAAATGGCAAACCAACAATCTGATCAGAGTTATTTACTACACAATAAAGCTGCTCATACAGTGCTGTGTTTATTGTACCAATAACACAGCCAGCTTAATAGCTATCAAACAGAGGTTGATGTTACCCACCCATGTCACTGACCATGGGCAAGTCTCTCACTCAGCCTCCAGAGCTGTCCCTGAGGGGTGTTCCACCCAAGGGAAGGACCTTCATGCATCTAAAGGAGATATGCTGGGAAAACTGGGACTGATCTTCTGTAGTATGAAGAGGTCGATTGTCCTGCAACTTTCAGATTCTATGTTGTCCTCAGCAGAACATGTTTGAGTCAGATGTTACCAGCTCTTTGGTTTCTGCTCAAAACTTCCATCTCTCACTTCCCTACCAGGCTCTTCCACATCCCTGTTGATGCCCACCTCAGTCAGGAGGAGCACCCTCAGGAGGGGCCTAATTTAAGAGAGTTCGGTCAAGCTGGTCTCAGCATTCTTCACCACTGAACCCAGTGTTCTGCTAAACCCTCTGGTTTTTAATCCATCACCAAAATTTTGTAAATAAGACAAAGAAGGGGTTCTTTAAAGCTGTGCTAGCCCTTCCAAATGGAATGAGGCACCAGTGTCCCTGCCCCTCATAATGCAGTTGCTTGTTCCTCACACCAGTCCCGTGGTCCCAGGAACAGGAGAGCTTCATCTCCATCCCTTACAGAGACAGTGAGACCCCTCTGGAGCTGTGTCTGTGTCTCCAGCTCCAATGCCTGCATTCCCACCGCTTCCAGCTCTCCCTCCTTGCTGACTGCTTTCTAGTCTGCCTCATATCCAGGTTTTCATCCATTAAGTGTAGCTGTGTCACCTTAGGGCAAATGGAATCTCACTGGAGAAGTGGGAAATCAGGTGGATGCAGCAAAAACACTCTCCCACCTTTGAAGAAGTCACGAAGGTCAGCACAGACTCTGCATTTAAGTGAGAAAAGGCCTCCAGAAGAAAAAGAAAGATGGCATTATCTACTTGGATGTTTTTGCTTCAGTGGACTGGAAATAACAGAGCTCAAGGTCTGGGTAAGAGGCATCCATCCCACCCCTTCACTGTCCCACCAGCTGTGTGGTTCTGTGCCTGCTCTGCCACGTGAGCCTGCCCCTCACTTAATCTGCTTATTAAAAGCATTTCCCCAGTTTTTCCGACGTTGCAGCCTCCTCCACTCATCTGCCTCACTGCTTTCTCCAAGGGACAGGTTTTACCCTGTCTTCCTTTCTTAAAGAAAGTCCTTTCTTTGCACTTCTTGGCCTCAGCTTCTGGAGTTCTGTGGGTTTTGCTGTGTGCCCAAGTGTGTTAAAAAGGAGTAAATATTCCATATGAAGAAGAAGGGGAATGACTTGCTCCCATGGACTACAGACAAAAAGGTAAAATTCAAAAAGTGAAACCGCTTGGGAAGTCTCATCATTTTAGGTCATTTGTGTTACCTTGGCATTTCCAGTCTCCTTCAGAGATGGTGGAGGTGGTTTGCCCTGCAGTTTGATTGCCCCCATCCCTAGATGCCTGTGGAACATTTCTAGGCCCCACTGTTTGCCCCGTGTCACATCCTGGCCTGCCTTGGCCACCAGCCACCCTCGTGTCCTCTGCTGTGACCACCTCAGGTGTGCGGGGGCCACGCTGGCTCACCGTGCCCATCAGAGGGGATGCAAGGCTGTCCAGGTGGATGGGCACAGGTGTCCCCTGCTGCCCTCACTCAGCTGTCACCCCAGTGCCACTCGGCCCTGCCCAGGGACCTGCCTGGCACACTCGGCTGGGCGGGAACAGCCGAACTCTGCTCGCAGCGCACCGGGGCTGCCCCTGCACCTCCCATGTGACTCCAGGTCACAGGGCTCGGCCACACCTGTGCCACTCACAGCTGTCTTCACCTGTCAGCAGGAAGCAGGGAGGAAAGAAAGCAGGGCAGGAAGGGGAGAAAAGAGGAAGAACGAGAGCAGGAAGGGCAGAAAGGAGGAAGAGAGAGAGGGAGGCTGCATTCAGCAGTGAGGAGCAGAGGGGCCGAGAAGCACCGTGCCAGAGGCTTCCAATGTCCTCCTCAACTTCCACCAGCACTCTGCCCAGCGGCCTGGCCGTCCTGACCACCTTCCCAGATGTGCTCTTCATCCCTGAAATCGTGAGTGCTGGCTTTTCCCTGGGGGAGGGCCGTGGCTGCTGGCTGGGCACTCAGCGCAGGTTATGCTGCAGGTGTCCGAGGGGTGACACTTGTCCCCAGACACATGGCTCAGGACCCATGCCAGGTCCCTGAGCCACAAGGGGCTGGGGGGCAGCTCATCCTCGGAGAAAACCACGGGCTCTGAAGCCCTCCTTTAGTCTGCAGTGGGATTTTTCTGGAGCCTTTGGAAAACGTAATTTCCCACCCGAAGAAACAGCAGGGCTTGCTGGTGGGTTTAAAGGAGGTGGCCAAATGGAGCCGGGTAATTAGCCAGAGGTGATTTTAGTGGCTAGCACAGGCAGAGGATGGGCTGGAGGTGATTTTAGCGGCTGGCACAGGCAGAGGATGGGCTGGAGGGGATTTTAGTGGCTGGCACAGGCAGAGGAGGAGCTGCTCGCTTGGAGCAGGGGCTCGGGGCGAGCTGAGGGAATTGTTTGTTCGCTGCTCCAGTGCAGCATTCCCGAGCTGGAGGCGTGGAGATGCTGGACCCTGGGCGTGTGGGTGAGCAAAGGGTGAGCAAACACCTTGTAACTTCTTTCCACATTGTAACTTCATTGAGCAGAAGGAGATCATAATCTTAATGGATTTTGTGCACGTGGTTAAAAGCATTTGCTCTGAGCATAGGTTATGAGATACAAAGTCTCAGCTTGAACTTTTTCCCCCATGGCCTCTGCCCCACTCACTCATGAAACGTGCTCTCACAAGAGCTTGGAGGCTTTTTTCCAAATTCTGAGCGCTTTGGTCCAGCATTGAAAGCTCTGGCTGGGTGTTGTAGGATGGCAGTCAGATTATTTCATGCTAAAAACTTCAGGTTTGTCATCTAGCACCAGATCCTCTCCTCTCACCCAGCTTGCTCCACACTCCTGGGATTTACAGCATTTCCTTCGTTCTCTTGGTGATAGCAATGTAGCAAGGAGGATGCAGGGAAAGGCTTTGCTTCAGCTGCTCCACCCGTGCTCTGCAGACCTGGTCTCTGCCCAAGAACAATGCCCAGGTTTCCTGCAGCTACAGGAAGGAGGATGTTAAGTGCCTGTGGATGTTTTGGCTGGGCAGACACTTGCCAGCCACTGAGTTATGTTAGTCCTGTTGGCCCCAGCAGGTTTATTCCCCTTGAACTGTTTGTTTGTCATCCCTGTCTCCAGGGGATTTGGCAGGGCAGCTTGCTGAAATGAGCACCCTATCCTTTGGTTTGGGTAAGATCTGGAAATGTGCATCCTGAAGGCCCAGGAACCACCCAGGAAGGAGGAATGCTGCATGACTGGATTTGTCCATCTCCAGGCAGATCCCGGGCTGTGCAGCTGTGTGACCTCTGCTGTGTACAAAGGAGGTGGCTGCCTTGAATCAGAGGGATAAAGAGTTTCTCATTCCTCAGTGGAACCTCAGGTTGCCTACCATGGGCTAAGATGGTAACATAACAAAACAAAATTGGCATTTTAAATGCTCAGATGGTTGTGAAATTTTCAGAAGATCCTACCTGCAGCTCAGATGATTGCCACATTAGCATGGGCTGATCAAAAGCTACCATTTTTAATCTGTGAGGCTCAGTTTAATTCTTGTAATCTATTTAATTTGAAGAACTTTCTGCACATATGGATACCCAGACCTATGTGGAAAAGCTGAAACAAGCTGAAAGCAGATATGTTTGCTTTGTAAAAGCTATTTAAAGGATAATTTTTTTTCTTAGACTGCTGTCCACATCCTGCTGTGAGTTATTGAAAGCCTCTCAATCCTTCCTTCCTTTTTATGAATCTTTACTATAAAACTAAAGTCAATAATCAAACCATGTCAAACAGACTTTTCTGAGTGGGTAACCACAGCCTGCAGGAAGGAGAGATGGTGAGTGGCAGGAAGGGAGCTGTGGTGCTTCTTTCCCCAGCCTCGTATCTCACATTAATTTGTGCTTGATTTTAATGGAGCAGCCATAATGCTTCTCCCCAGGACTTTTAGCTGCAACACACTCATTCTGCCAGCACATGAGTGATTGAAAGGACTGGATTAGTGTCCAAGAATCAGCCTTTGGTTGTTACCAGAGGGACCAGAACAGCAGCACTTTGGAAGACCCATTTTCACTCAGGTCTTTGCCACCTCTCAACCACACAATTGATGTAATGTGTCAATTTGCATAATGGCACCAACGAACTTTCCTACAACTGTGGGGTGACACAAATGATGTAGCATTTTCTGAGTTATCGTAAATCAGAGACTTCCTTTCCACTTGTAAAATGCCTGCAAGGAAATGGAAATGGAAATGGAAATGGAAATGAGTATGAGCTGGCACTTGGATGCTGACTGGGACACACTGGCCATACAAGGGTCAGAATGACCTGAGAGTCAGCAAGGCTCTCCTACCTCTGGACATTTGCCTGAATCCCAGACTGACTGCTGGTGAGGGATAGATTCCCACAACAGCACAGGTCCACACAGTGTGGGCTCAGCTTGGAGCTCCTGATCACAGGATGCTGCACAGACTGAACTTTGCACAGGCCCCAGGAACAACTGGGCTGATTTGTGGCACAGAAGAGGCACTGAGGGCATTTCAGTGCAAAGGCACCACTTGCACTCCAGGGATTCCACGACACTGAACATCATGCTCCCCTCCTCTTGTGCAGGAGTCTGCCGGTGAAGAGATGAAGCCTAGACGTAGCTGTCCCTGTGTACCACCAGAAAACCCATGGCAAACTCCCAAGGCTGGCTGAGAAGGTCCCAGCTGCTCCCACACCAGCAGCTGGGAGCAGACAGCTGTGGTGTAGCCAATGAAGGATAACCCAAAGAGCTGGAGCAGCAATCCAAGCTTCCTTTCCCAAGAAGGAGCTGGGAGCCTCAGGCTCATTTCCCCTACCCAGGGAGTCAAACCTCTTCTCAGGCTGTTCTCTCCTTTCAGAGTTGCATGTGGCCTTTGTGAGGGCAGGTGTCTGTGCTGCCTGTGCAGGTGAGCTGGGTTTGACACTGCTCCTGGCAGGGATCTGACACTCTGGGTGTGAAGCAAGTGAAGAAAGTGTGAACCTCTCCTAAATCAGCCTCAGTTCATTAAAGCCAGCCCTCAGAAGGGTCTGAACCAGCCTCCTGAGCACACTGGTGTAGGGAGGGTGTGAGTGGCAGTGGCACCAGTGAGGAATTTTTTTGGGTCAGGCTCAGTGGCAGATGCTCCCAGCTAAATGCCCATTTTCAGGTGGAGGCTGGGAAGAACTCGTGGGCTGCTGCCATGTGCAGTGCCAGAGGCTCTGCTCTGGCCAAGTCCCTTTATCCCACACTCACCCTGTCCCCCACTTTGACTTGCAGATCTTTGGGGGCCTTGTGTGGATCCTGGTGGCATCCTCGAAGATCCCAGACCCCATGCTGCAGGGCTGGGTGATGTTTGTCTCCGTGTTCTGCTTCGTCATGTCCACCTCCCTCATGTGCCTCTACTTCTGCGGGGCTCACGGCGGCGGCGGCAGCTGCTGGGTCACCTTGGTACGTGCCTGTGACAAACCCCAGGGGTGGCTTTGTCACCAGCAGGGTGCTGCTGCTGCTGCACTCCAGCCTGCAGCCCGGGGATGGTGGTATGGGCACTGTGACCCCCTCGGAGGTGACTGTGTGGTCCTTGTTCCTTAGGATGTCATCTGCCACGAGACAGCAGCGCTGTTCTACCTCAGCGCCGCGGTGCTGGAAGCCTACATCACCTATGCCCTTGGGTTCCTGCCCCTGCTTCAGGAGTACAGGGAGAACATTGCTGCCGTGGTGAGTGCCTGGCAGGAGGGCAAGGAATGGCAGCAGGTGCCTCTGGAGGGGCCTCAAGTGCAAATCTGTATTTGCACCAACAGTGGGGAGCGGGGAGAGACGCCAGGCGCCGTCCCAGCGTGCAGGGACGTCCCCAGCCATGTGGGCTGTCACGAGGCGCGTGCTCGGCGCTGGAGTGGCTCCATGCCACAGAGCACTGATGGGCTGCTGTGTTTTTCCACCACAGGTGTTTGCATTCGTGGCCACCCTGCTTTACGTGATCCACAAGGTGTTCTCCCTCCTGCGCTGGAAATCGTCCTGAGAGCCTGAACAACCCCGGGAACAACGGCTGCCGTCTCCACGCTGGGTTTGGGTTTTGTTTTTTTTGTTTAGAAACAAGCAGCTTTTTATGTGGGATCTTGGTGAGGAACACAAGGGGCCTTCCAGAGAAAGGAATATCCTGGCACAATCTGTTTCCCTTCAATATCTTACAGGTTGGGACAGTTTGATGCTGGGGCCAAAATAAAAAAAATAAGCCATCCAGCTTTAAAAAAACATAGTATAGTTGGGTTCAAAGGGCTAAAATATCCCTGGACTGTGCCTTTATGTGTCCAGGGTTGTTACTGGTATCAGGGGAAAAGTGAACAACAAGCACCAAGAGGCACAAGGGTGAAACTGTGTCATTTTAATTGCTGTGTGCCCATTTAAGTCTGTTTCCCCCCCTAAAACCACTGCACAAATTAGTATTTTCATGCAGTTTCTGAAAATGCCTTCTCTGACTTGCAATGAGCAATGGGAACAATATTTAACTCGGCTCAAGAGCAATGTGGATCACTGCAGCTCCTGAAGGCGGCTGCTGAATTCTGAGGCATGACTGTAAAGCCAGGAATTACCACTGCCCTTGATCCCCCTGCAAAGCACAACCTGGAAAGGGGCCCAGTGGGCTGTAGGAGAATTCTCTGGGTGATCAGAATCAAATCCTCAGGAAGCAGAGGCAATCAACTCCTGCATTTGGTGGATGGTTACTCTCTCACACACTGCCACGGTGTCACTAATAAAGATGGGTTTGCTGTGATTTTCAGAACGGCTGTGTCCTTGCTGATCTTCTTCCCTCTGCTGCACCCAGGCACAGCCCCAGCTCTGCACCCTGACAAAGCAGTGCTACCATGGGGGCTGAGTGGCTGTGTGGAGCTCAATTGCCAGCTGGGGTTAAACCATGACAATGAATGAATTGAAATGGGGTTTAGACCCAGAAAGGGATGTTTTCAATGTGTCAGAGGTGCCTAAAAAACAGTGGTGCCAAATTATCTCTTCCAGCTTGTGGGGCAAAGAATGCTTCCATTTTAAGTCTGAAGTTCCTGGATAACAAGCAGGACTAGAGGACAAGAGGGAAATAAAAGTTGACTTGGAGGCTCCTCTGTTGCTTCATATCCAGGGAAACTTTTGACCTGTAAGCATGGGTTTGGTTTGAAGTTTTTAATTGCAAATAAGGAAAACATTTGTGGAGATTTTTTCATTGCTGAAAACCAGCCTGACTTGTTTTGCTTGTGTTACTGTGACAACAGGGAACTGGTTGCAACAGAGGTGGAAAGAGAAATCCCTTTTCAGTGCAGGGAGGGAACTGAAAGCCACTTTGGACAATGGCACACGGCTCAGAAGTTCAACATCCACCTGTTGAAACTGGTTTCATCATCCCATCATCATGGGGTGTGGGGGGGGTGTTGGTGCCCAGGTTCTATTAACGCCCCTGAACGTGACAGGGGAACACAAAGATGCCTTTCTGCTTGGATGTGTTTACAAAGGCAGGGATCTGCAGCCCTACCCTGGGCCTTGGGAGGAGCTGTCTCTGTTCCTCCTGCACCCAGGTGTGCCCAGCAGTGCTGCCTGTCCCCTCACATCCCTGTCCCTTGTGGCCATCCCATCTACAGCCCCCGGCTTGGCACGGCCCCAGTCTCCTTCCTTCTGCCTTGCTTTGCCCTTTGCTTTCCCCCTGCCCACCACACACCAGCTCACACCAGTGCCCCTGCTGTCCTGCAAGGGGTCCCTGTGTGCTGAGTGCCTCCCCCCAGCACCAGCCCAGCCCTGCTGGAAGCCAGCACGGGCAAAAGCAGCGGGTGCTGCTGCCATGGGAGTGTCCATCAGCTCAGGGCCAACCCCGGGGGACGCTGGGGAGGGGCTCTGTGGCCCCGGTGTCACCCGGGCCCAGCTTCTGCCTGGGGAGGGCTGGGCAGAGGGAAGGGACCCCCCCAGCACTCACAGAAAGCGGAGCTGGAACTTTGATACCCTCCTGGTGTGACCCCAAGTTGAACCCCAGGCAGCTGAGCAGGGGCAAGGGGTGTCCCTGCTTGGCACAGGGCTGCAGGGCCCCAGCAGGGACAGTGACGCTGGGAGGGGTGGCTGCTGAACTGCAGCAATGTGCACCTTCACTGCACGCTGGAAAGAAGAGAAAATGACATGACGGAGGTTCACCATGCCCAGCTTTCCTGTCATCTCAACACAGCCCCAAAGACTGCCATCCATGCCCTGGCAGCTGGGCAGCCCAAGGGAGCTGTCTGGAAAATGGCACACCCCCAGCACGTCCTGAAGGGAAAGCTGCTGCCCAGAGCTCAGAGAATCTCCCAGGACCTCCAGACCTCGTGTGCAGCACATCTCTTCCCCACAGAGAGCCCTGAGGGCAGCACTGACCCCAGAATTTGCTGTCACTCTGCTGGAAACATGGGGCATGATGGACACTGCAGGCTAGCAAGCCTTTTCCCTTGGGGACACTGCCATGGGGCCAGTGGCATTGTGGCAAGGAAGGCTGGCCCTGCAGTTTGTTGAACACAGACACTGCAGTCCCTGCCTGCAGAGCTGCTCCCAGCCTGGCCCAAAATCCCACACCCTGCATTTGCTCAGGAATTCCCAGATCCCCCCAGACTGGTATCCCTCCATGGCTGGGATTCCCCTGCAGATGTAACTGGATGCAGCAGCCCATCTAAAAAGCCACAAATCAGGCTTTTCTTTTTTTCAGAGCATTTACAAGTCCCATTCACAATGCTGAAACACTGGGCCCATTGTGCCCCTGCAGCCACCACCAGGTTTCATCTGGCTGTGAAAGTGGAATCCTCATCTCTGCTCCTCTCCAGCTTTCTCAGCAGGACAAGCAGATTTCTGCAGGCATCTGCTCTGGAGAGCAGGCAATCACATGCTAGTTAAACCAATCTATGCACCTGCAGGCAGGCAAAGCCTCAGTTCCTATTAAAAACAAGATTGCAGACACACTCATTAACTATGCCCAGATTGTAATCTTGGTTGCTCTTGCTTAACTAAGTGGTTTAACCACCAAGTTAACTATTCTCCAAATATTTGCATACTGGATGCCTTGCCTCCAGCAATGCAGTGAGTTAGGAGAACCTCCATCTTCTCCTGAATTGCAGGAGAATAATTTGATTTTTAATAGAAAATTATGGCCAGCTCCATGGAAAATGCAGGAGTTTCTCATTTTACAGCCAGCTCTGTCTGTGAGCAATGAGCAATCTGTGTGCTGGGTAAAACATCTCCACAAGCCCCTGTGTTAATATGAACAAACCTGTGGGAACAGTAAAGCCACAAAAGATTAATTTTTTGTAAGCCCAACAGCAGAGATGCCAGCTGAACACGAGCACACATTCCCCAACAGCAGCTTGATGTGCTGGTGACAAGAAACTTTGCAACTTTGCTTTGAAACTTTGCACCTGGCAATCCCTATTGAAGGAGTATTTTGACTGACCTGGCAAACAGGAAAAAAACCTTCATCCCACTGCTCAGCAGGCATGGCCTTGGAACAAGAATTTTCATTGCAAGAGTGAGATAAAACTCAATTAAATTCACTCTGCCTGTCTGTATATGCACAACTGCTGTCTTTAGAAACCCGCACTGAAATCAGTGTAACACCTTGCTCCTATATGTCTTTAACATCAGAACTCCAAATGTAAATTCCCAGGCTGGTCTTGAAGGATTTCTAAGGTATTTTCTCCCATACTAACAAGAGAGGTGGGCCAAGCATCTTGTGGCATTTGGGGGAATGCCATAGAGGCACTCACAGACTGGGAGGCACAGAATGGAACCCCTGAGCCTCAGCAGTGAGACACAGGGTGCACACAGGAGCTCCCACTGCTGCTGCTTGCCTCAGCATCTCCCAGACACCACCAGCACTTTGTGGGGAAAAAAAAAAAAAAAAAGGACCCAAACAAACCCAAACTAAACCCACTCTGATGATTCTTTATTGCTTTCACAATCTTGTATTTTCAACAGTTTCCCAAGAGCTTGTGAAAGAAACATGGCCAAGCCATCCCCTGGAATGGAGTAAATGCACGCTTGCAGCTGAAGACTTGTTCTCTGGCTGCTTCCAGCTGAACATTCCCACTCAGACGGGCTCAGGGGAATTGTGGGAAAGCAAACAGTGCTCCTGGATGGCAGCAGTGACATGGATGGCACGAGAGAGCTCCTGCTGCCCTCCCCTGAAACTCAGAACCTTGTCTTGAGGCAGGCTCTCCCAGCTGCGCCGAGCCAGGGGCACGGAGGGAGCGGAGCAGTCAGCTCGCCGCCCGTCTGACACTGGCCCAGGGAGATCTCAGCATTCCCTGGGCTTCCTTCACCTCCCTCCACTCCAGCTTTGTGTTTGGAACCTCATCCTCAGGCTCAGGCTCCTCCCGGACAGGCCCCTGGGGCAGGGCCACCACGATGGGCAGGGGGCCCTGCTCCTCCCGGAACTCCACCACGTAGAGGCTCTTCTGGTTTGCCAGCTGCTGGTGAGTCTCCTGGGAGCAGCACAGGGAAAGGACAACCCAAACAATGCTGCCTTTACTTCAGGCCAAAATCTACATGGCACGTGGGGCAGGGGAAAAAAGCCCCAAATAGTAATTTCCTAAGAAACAGTTTAAGCACTGTGTACGTGAAATGACTTGTTAGGTTTATCTTACTGGGCAAAAACTGAGATAGCCAGACCTCAGATGTACTAATCAGCCCTACAGTGTCATCCCAGAGGAACTTGCTTCTGGAAAGACATATCCTGCTCATAAACATGCCTGTTGGCATGTTAGTGTTCCTAACATTTTTATGTCTTTATGTGGATATAAATTTTGCTTTGATAACAGAAAAGTGCCTGTTGCTGCCCAGACAGGTGGCATTAACTAACATAAAGATACATTCATAAAGATATGAATGTAACATTATTTTCAATTACACCTGTCCCTTGCCTACAAGGTGTTTTGATAACACTCAGATTTTACAGAGTAAATGTTTACAGGTGACAGGAAATTTTTCTTACTCAGAGCAGTGAAGAAAACATATCAAGTGCATAACTCCAAAAGCAATAATTTACACAGCAGGCCTTTCTTCTGTGGAAGATTCTCAGAGACAATGACTGAAAATACAATGCCAGACTTCCCCAAGTGTGACTGCCCTGAGGTACTGCTAAGCTGGGAGATGTGTGACTCTCATCAGGCAAAGAGGATCACAACCCCCTCAGCTCCTGAGGCTGCCCTGATGGCATTGGCCAGGACAGGGTGACAGATCTGACAGCTACAGCTCTGCAGGGCTGTACTGGGAATGGAAGCAGCTCAAGCTTGGCAGCCACCAAAACTGCAAACAAAGGAGATAACCAGGAATCTCCAGAGGGCTGACTCATCCTGAGGCTGCTGTTCGAAGGAAGGAGGATGAAATGCTGCATGCTGGAGCTTTTCCATCAATTCCAGGCAGCTGGCTCAGACAGAGACATCTCCACTGTGAGCACTCAGAGGTGGAGGGAACAGCACCACCTCCCTGACTGAATTCAGAGAGCTCAATTGCAGCAGCAACAGAAGCAGCTGGGGCTTGACTCCTTGCTCAATGAGAACTTAGAGCACAAACAAGCAGCAGCATCCAAGCCTGGCCCACAGTTCCCTCTGCCCAGCACTTTTCAGTAGTCACCAAAACGACAGGAAAGGAAAGCCCAGGAACTCAGATGTCCCCTGCAGACACCTGGCTGTGGAACAGGCAGAGTTACACACAGCTGTTCCTGACTGGACAACTCCATAAAACTGCTGAGGAATTAACCCCTTTGCTGATTTTGTTTGCTTTTTGTAAGATTACTTCATTTTAAGCCTGGAACAGAAACTGTTTGCCCACAAACTATTCCAACATCCATCCCGTCCTGTCCCATGCCTAATGGGCACTGGGAGTGCACCCACCTGTAGGGTCAAGCCTCTGAAGAGAGCTCTGGTGATGTTAATCAGGTTTTTGGATCCAGTGACCTTGGCATACATGTCCTTAATGCCAATCAGCCTGCAGATGGTGATAATGGCTCGGTGGCAGTGCAGACCATACCCTGGGGGAAAAAATACATCAATGAGCATTGTGTGATCATTCATAAGCACACAACTTACTCAGGAGAGAGCATGAGATCTCTTCCTTGCTGTTTTTGTTACCCAGCATGGTAGAACACATTAGATGTTGAAAATGGCTCCAGGGGCTGTGCAGAGGCATCATTTCCCTTTTCCTGGCCCAGCAATTGGAATGAGTTATACTTTGTCATAATTTTAGTGGCACAGAGGGAAGGAGAGACAAACATATTTCAAAATCCACAAACACAACAGAGGTTTGTGTGTCATCTGCATCCATCTCCATCACAGAGATGGAGATTTCATCTGCTCCAATGCATAACTGTACTACACTGGCATTAACTGCAAATGGTTTCTTACACTTGCCAGGGTTTAATGCAGGAGATATTTTTTTGAAGAGTCTACTTTTGCTCCAGAGAGGTTTGTTTCACATGGCTTAGCTCTGGTGATCTTTAAAAACTACAGGACGGTCTTGCTGCTGCTGAGTAAAGGACACAAAAAAAAAATACATCCTGGGCACCAAATGACTGGAAAGCTCCAGAAAAGGGCTAGAATGCTTATTCTAGTGAGGTTATCTGATTGGAGACTTGTCACATAGGAAACTGAGGGAGAAAGGGGAAACCAGAAACAAAATATACAGAGACACAGATCTGAAAGAAACCCAAAGAGATGAGGAAAAGGAAAAAACCACCCCCCTAACTGATGAGCTCTCAGGAAACTTCAGGTTCCACTTCCAGGAAGATCAAACTGACTTCACAACCACCAAGGTTTCTGTAAAGAAAGGGAGACCTGGAGTGGGAGGGGTGTGAGAATTTCCAGCTCTGTACAAAGCATCAGTGGCTGGAGCAGGACCAGGGTCCACACCCAGGTAATTCAGAACTGAAGGAATTACACTTAGGAAGAGTGAGAGAGCTCCCAGCAGTGTAAAGGGGACAAATCCCAGTTTGCAAGAGCAAAGCTATGTCAGCAACAGCAGGTATTTCTACAGAAAATGACTGATGATTTTCAACATTTAAAACATGGTAGACTAGACACTACATAAGTTTAAGTTCATCAAATAAGCACCAGTCAGCAATTATGAAAAATTCAAAATGTAAACTTCTTTACTTACCTTTGTTCTGTTTCTTCATGCGGATTTTTGTCCTTTTAAATTTCACAGAAATGTCGTGGTAAACTGGAGGGGGAAAAAAAAGGCATTACAGATAAATTCTTCCTTCTAGAAGAGCTTTAGCTAGTGCCTTTCTTTTTCTGAACTCTAAGTTGTTTTTACTCTCCCCTGACTTCTCTAAAGAGGATGATTAGTCTAGGCAAATTTCTGGAATAGATTATGAATGCTGAAATACCTGTGACCACTATGTTACTACTGAAAAATAGGTAGGTGTGCCTCCAGTGAGCCTCATTTAGTTTTGAACTGAGCTCACATGACACAATTTTACTGATACTTTTTTAATAATCTAGTTTTTAACCTAAGATTTCCCCACAGGCATCAGCATTCTTGGATTTTCCATAACAAAAAACTACCAGGAAACATCAGGCTGGGTCAGCACACATGGATTGGGTCACAGGGAATCACCTCCTCTGACACAGGAAGGGGAAAAGCACAGGAGTTCACTGTAAAGAAAAATGCCCTGACAGTATCTGACTCCCCTAACTCAAACTGTGCCAGAAAAGATCTAATCTTGCTATTAAGAGCCTGAAATACTATGCATTAAGTATCCAAATTCTAAGCACAGATCCATGGAATTGTTTGGGTTGGAAGGGACCTTTTAAAGGTCAGCTGGTCCAACCACTCCACAATGAGCAGGGAAGCCTCCAACTAGACCAGGTTGTCAATAATTATAATACAAAGCATCAGATCAGAAAAACTTGATTTAACATTTTTTTTATGCTTTGCAAGTAGTTGCAACCAGTTCTTGCTGGCATATCCAGTGCTTACACTGAAAGAACAATACTTACTTGTGTGGTTCTGATACAGCTCTATAAAGTGTAAGGAGCTTATTGCTTTATTCTTTGCCTAGGGAATAAAAGCAGAAAACATTTTTCTCCTTAAATTCTTCTGCTAAGCATTTGCAGCTTACCATTATTCAGTTAATTAGATATAAAAAAAAGAAGAGAAAAACAACTTAGGCAAACAGATTTGCCACATCTAAACTCTGTGGAAATGAAGATGTTTAGTCTGGAGAAGAGGAGGCTCAGGGGAGACCTTACTGCTCCCTACAGATACCTGAAGGAGACTGAAGTGAGGTGGGGGTCAGCCTCTTTTCCCAAGCAGCAAGGGATAGGATGAGAGGAAATGGCCTCAGGCTGTGCCAGTGGAGGCTTAGATGGGAGAAATTTCTCCCCTGCAAGGGTTAGCCAGCACTGGAGCAGGCTGCCAGTGAAGTGGCTCAGTCACATCCCTGGAGGTGTTTGACAGATGTGCAGACAGGGCACTGAGGGACATGGGCTGGAGGTGGACTTGGCAGTGTTACATCAACAGCTGGACTGGATGATCTCAAAGGGCTTCCCTAACCTAAATCATTCTATGATTATCTGTATCAAGCAAACACATGGACTTACTTCTTTGCAAAGACTAAAAATTATACTGATTATTAGGGAAAAAACCCCATAAGTGTAGGTATGAATTATTTGTAATTGTCATCAAGTAAAGAAAAATTCAATCAACATACTTTCCTTAAAGCATTTGTCCTGTCACCTGCCTTCCCTAGGGCAAAACCTGCAAGACAGAAAGAGGCATTTTATTGCTGAGAAACAGATGATGCAGATGATCTTCAGAAAGAAAGTTGGACAAACCCAAAGAACTTCACAGCCACGTTTAGCATTTAAATTCCCACTCCACTGCACAGACCATACTCAGCAAGTGGTTCAGAGACAATCACAGAGACAGTTTAGGAGTTATGAACACCTAATATCTGGATGTCAACTGCTTGTTGCCAAAGGAAAAAAAAAATAAGACTTAAGCTGTTTTTGTGTGTTTGAGCAAACTTGGTTTCAAACAACTGAGTAGTGGTGACTGCTTCAGACCAAAGAAATAGTCCACTCTGTTTAAAAATAAAGAAGGGAATGAAGAAAAAAAGCTGGGACAACTTCAGTTCTATCATTTAGGACATGTGGATTACAGTGATAAGCTTTTCAAAGAAGAGGCAGAAGAGTTTTTTCAGAGTCACACATCTTTCTGCAGGAGAACCACACCTTCCTGTCTTTGCAGATTTTCCTCCACTCCCAAGTGCAAGCAAAATTCAGCTGGAGGAACACACAAGGCCTTGAATCTTTCACATAAGCAAAGTTCAGCCAAACTCTGGCTGACCATGAATGCAGCTGTCTTATCAAAGCTGCCACAAAATATGCCACCATCAGATGTACACACAATAAATGCACTTACCTGCAGCCCCTTTACCATTCCCAACAGCCACTAAGGCACGTACTGATTTTTTCCTGCCTTCCTTTGCCTTCATACAAAACACATTTCTCACCTGAAGAAAGAAAAAAACCAACACAAAGCTTCCTGTTATTGCACATAGTCCAAATGGGCTGGGTTTATTTAGTTTTTCTTTTTTTTTTTTTTTTTAAGAGAGTCAAGTTTGCCAAAAAAGGTATCAGAGGTCTATAGTATGTACTTAAAATATCTGTACTGTCTTTGTCAATGGGTAGCATCTGCAGTGGGACACTGGCTTCAGGGCATTAAACACATAAAGGTTGTTAAAAATCCACACTCAGAGAAAAAGTTACCTCATGAAAGTTACCTTTCATGAAAGCAACCCCTCTGTTGTGTTCAGCTGCACAACAGATAATGCTCTAATGCTGCCAGCTTTATGTCTGGTTTCAAGCATGATGAAAAAACATGGGAAAAAAAATGGGAAGTAATACTAATATTGAGAAAGTGACACCAATATTGAAGTGCCCCCCTCATATTTTAACCCACTTTAGAAGCACTCTCAGGAATTGCTCAAGGTCTGTTGTTGCTTTACATGCATTAAAATTTAGGACTGAAATCTACTTGCATGCTGCAGAAGGCAGTCTCATTACAGAGATGACAGCTGCTGAAAAGGAGATTCAATTTAAGAGAGGGGAAGAAGAAGGAAATAGCCTGAAGCTGTGTCAGGGCAGGTTTAGGTTGGATATCAGGAAAAGGTTTTTCACCCAGGGGGTGCCTGGGCACTGGAACAGGCTCCCCAGGGCAGTGGTCACAGAGCTCAGGCAGTGTTTGGACAACAATCTGGGGCACTTGGTGTGACCCTTGGGCTGTTCTGTGCAGGGCCAGGAATTGGACTCAGTGATCCTGAAGGGTCCCTTCCAAGTCAGAATATTCCATGGTTCTATCAGCAAGTCACTGCCTTAGCCCCCACCTTACTTGGTCTAATACCTCCCAAAGTGGACAAGAGGCAGATGGCAGGGAGAGCATGTTCTGGGAAAAGGGAGGACAGCCTGACCTAGAGAATGCAGAATGTGGCAAAAGGTCACCAAAATGATGAGATAAGGGCAAGAGACTGGTTACAGGTCAGCCCAAACCAGCTTCAGTCTGCTGGGCTTTAGAAATACTCCAGAGTTTGTCCTTTGGTGACCTTGGCTCATTTTGATGTGCAAACCACAGCTCTGAAGCTGAGGCTGCCTGCCTGTGAGTGGGGACCCCTAGCAGCAAACAGGAATTCAGAATGTGCTGCACCCTTAAATCCAGCTGAGAGACAGCTCAGCAATGAGCAGCTCAGCCGAGCAGTGATGTAGACTCATGATACAGAACTGTAAATAATCAAACTGTACAAATATGATTGCATTTTTGGCTTTCAGTGTGCTAGCTTTACCCACAGCACCCCTGTTGGAGCAGAACTATAAATAAATCAAATAGCTCCACTGTGTGTGCATTGGCTTCTTGCACACTGGGTGAGAGAACCCAACTTTGGGACAACAATCTGAGATCCTCTGTCCATCTGTTCTAGTTCCCTCGGCTTTGTTTATATATTGAATTGAATGTTTATTTAAATACAGACATACAGTTTATATGCTGTATGTAATACATGAGTTATATATAAAGTATCAAAAGATAATACATAGCATATATAAAAATCCTTTTCCCTATATGTAATTCTTCAGTAAGCTACTCTGGTAGTAGTGTTACACATCTGAAGGTAGATTATTAGAAAATACTTGGTCATGGTTTAAACATTCTTGCTAAAATTCACCGTAAGAAATCCAAACCAAAAAAAACCAACCCAAAACAACCAACAGCCCCCAAAATTCCAGTGCCTTCACTAGGTACAGACTATGGTTAGGGTTTCAAAAATTTCACCTTGCTTTCATTAAAATAAAGATGCTGCTTAATTCAAGGTGCCCACACCTAGACACACATTCTAGAGAGCACTTTGAAGAAATATCAGCCTTGCCAATTGCTTATTCCAAGCTATTTTCCTTTTTTCAAACTCATTGCTGACAAGAACAAGCTAAAAAACCACACCCCATAAGATGAAAGTGCCTGTGTAAATGGGTTTTATAGAGAAAATGCAACATAATAATGGAAGAAAAGAGAGTGAAGCAGAGTCATCTCCCCAGGAGCATCAAGAGAATACTATTTTTGCTTTGCACACACTTTTATCTTCTGTTGCCAATCTCAGTAGGTAGCTGTACAAAAATAGAGTCAGCATGTCAAAAATAAGGGATGTGATGTTTGTGGAAATCTCCTCATGGATTATTCCTCTCCCCTTCCAGAATGTGGCAATAAAGACACATGCAAGGAGCTTCTGTGCCACTCTCCAAACTGCACAGCCTCTGAAAAGTGACTGAAACCAAGGCACAGCCACCTCTGTGATCAGACTGCCACTCAGGTTAGACTGAAAGCCAATTTTTAAGCTTTGAAAGCAGATGCAGCACATGCTCAACCTAAATCAACCTAAATCACCTCAAATTAACTGTCTCCTTGTATCCACCATCCAGTGGTGAAATACTGCAAACTCAGCTTGCTTTCCAGAACTGAGGGAGGAGCAGCACCTCGAACCAAAATGAAACCACCTCACACATCTATTGAGAGGAGAAACAACAAGGTGGAAGTAAGTTACACTCAAAGACAGGCTGCTAAACATTATTATGCTTGCAGCTGTTGCACTTGGTTAAAAAAAGGGTCACAATCCAACACTTCTTGTGAGGTTTTGTTTCTGTAAAAGCCAAATGAATGACTGACCAACTTGATTGCCCTTGGGAATCCCTCCTTTCTAGAAATCCTATTCTAGTCATGATTCCTAGGAACCTGCCACCTCTAGGTGACACTGCCACTCTTTTGCTGCTGTTATGCAGAGAAATGTCTGCACAGGCTGATCCCTCATGGGGTAAGAGCCTCTGCTCCCAGTAGTTCTCCAAGGCACAAGGGGAAAGGAGATAAAATGAGAGCTTGGTGCAGTGCTGAAGGAAAAGCACTTCCATGCCCATGAGCCCAGACAGGGTCAGGGGCACAGCTAAAAGGTTTGGGAATCCAGTTATCTAAAAGAATTGAGTCATAACTTGTTAACAAAACCCAAACCCATGTCCCTGTCAGCATCCTGTGCACCAAGGGTAGAGCAGATTGGTGCCACAGTGGCAGAACATCTCCCAGCTGCAATGTTTACATTGAAATGGCTCTTAACCTTGCACCCTCAGAGGAGGAGATGCTCTCCCCATGCAGTACCCTTACAGAGAGATGGGGATGCAATCCCCCACTGAGCCCTGCCAGCCAGCACACAGAAATGAACAGCACTCACACAAACACAAGCAGCACTAATACCCTTGTCCTGTTGCTCCCTCTCCTCTCCCAGTGTGGCTTTGTACTACAGCTCCCAGCTGAGTACAGATCCTTTGGACTGACCCCCCAGTAATGCATCCTCAAAGTCACTCTGCATCTGAAATGGCTTTCTTTCCTTGCCAAAGGATGAGCCATAATTATGCCCAATTAAAAGTCACTCAAAAGCTTCTGGGTGTTCCAAATGTCAGTTGTTTCTTCCATACAGCCTGACAGGTAAGAGATAAAAATCATCAAGTATTTATTAAACAGAACCAGTTGAGGTAGCATTCCTAAACTCTACTTTTAGGGCAGGCCAAAATCTTTTGAGTACTCCAAGAGTATCAGAAATAGTGCACAGCTCTGACCTCTCATGTTTTCCTGTGACAGGTAGCTTCAGGTGCTGTCTTAAAAACTATCTGAAATTTTCATTGCCAGTCTACAGACACTGTCAGTATCATTCCAAAAGCAAAATCTAGAGCCTACAAATACCCCAAAAATACTTCTGAGGCAACATCTCATTAGAAGTAAATTATTACTCAAAGAGTATCCTTTATACCATATAATTTTTTAGTCAAGGCTGTCAAACAATGGATCTCAGACACTCTAATTCATGCATTTCTTTTTCACAAGCCTTTTTTTTTTGCACCCATTGCAAAAACAACTTCCAATGGCTTATAAAAAGGAACAAAGGGGTTTAGGCTGTGCATTAAAGAATATTCTTTTTGTCCCAAGTAGCAAGTCTACCAAGCTGAGCCAAGAAGAAGCAGCTCCCTCATGTCAAAGTGAGAGCAACAAGGCAAACCAGACATCCAGGGAGGAACAGAAGCCATTCTGCAGCCACTGCCACCCAGAGCTCTCTGTCCCCTGCAGCCACCATGCCTTCATGCTGTGTGTCTGGCAGCTCCTCAGAGTCCCCTGACTGATGGCAATGGCACAGATCCCATGTCCAAGCTGGATGGCATCAGTGACAGAGGAGCCTCCCACACCTGCACTGTAACAGAGGAGGAAGGAGGAACACTCTGACTGCTGGTTTGGCAACTGTTTTCCTCACAGTTCTCAGTTATTAATGAGTTAAACCTCATCAATTAGGTGAAGAACTAGTGAATTCCTGTGCTAGATGAGTCAGTACAAAGGGGATTGAGTGGCTGGTTGTTTTGCTGCTTAGCAAGCTCATGAAATGAACTTTAATTTACAGGTTATATTGCTCTGCAAATCTGAGTGATCCAAATGGACTGAGCCAAGAACACCTCATGCTACTTTGCATTCTGCAGTTCAACCCTCAGACACAAATCTCTGAGTGTTTTTGTTGGTTTATTTAAAGATGACAGTACCATACCTGAACCATCTGGCTCAAAAGCAGATCTATTCTGACACTGGAAAGGTTGCACTGACCCTGCTAAAATGGAGCTGTGCCTGCACAAAATTCTTCAAGTTGCCTTCACCAGAAATAGGCAATGGAAACAAAAAAGCATGAACCAACCAGTAAGTGATCACCAAGTACAGTTTGCACAAGGGGTAGGAGGCAATTTCAGTGTTGGACAAAACCCCTTTGAGATCTGTCTTTTGCAAAGGGCTTTATTTATAACTCTATCTCTCCTTTAGAAAGCTCCCTTAATGAGAGACTCAAAGGGCCACTAACCCCATGCTCTGTGCCTTCAGGCCCTACAGAGCACAAGGTCTCACTTTCTAATTTTAATTGCACTACAAGGCAATTACTATTCAATTACTATTACAGCACAGGATGTCATGTAGGCTACTTTTTTTTTTTTTTTTTTGCTATGTTACCATGTTCATGTTGGAGAAAAATAAAAGAAAAATTCATCTGAGGGTTGATGACACATGAAATGAAGCCTTCCAGTGAAAATAATAATGGCACATGTCAGCTACACCTGTAGATTTTAATTACCACTGTGATTATATTATGTTGGAACACCAGTTAAGCATTACCATCAGTTCTATTTAAAGAGATTGTTCTTGTCTCTAATATATGAGCAGAACAGGAAATGTTGCCTTAGGCTGGCAGGGAAAGTAAAAACCAGTTAACCCAAGTTCTAGTTGGCATGAAAATCTGAGCTTGTCTATACTCTATTTTTCAGTCAGGAGAAATCAAATTACAGCTTTTCTGTTTCTACATTATAAGAAAACACTTTAATAAGCAATTTCTCTCTTTGTTTAGCAAAAGCACAGCCTTTTCAGTAGCATAATCACAACAGAAAGGGCCTATTTTATCTTTGTTCATAAGGCAGTCCTTTAAAAATGGCTCTGAGTTTCTTGCTGTGAAGCACAACTTCCCAGCAAACGTTATTTTAATCTCCTGTACTGTTGTGAAGGCAAAGATAATGGAAAACACATCCAGAAATAGCATCATGGCTCTCACCTATTTAAGCCAGGAATGCTAAAATGATCTATTTATTTCAAAACTCATACTTGTTATCAGAAAATTGTAAGACTCAATTATCTTGAGCTCACTGCTGATTTTGAACAGAGGATTTTTGCTGCTGCTATTTTTCTGCAAAAGCATTCCACTTTCTCAGTTCACATCTGTGGCAATCTCATGTAACAGCAGAGCCCCAGCCTGCTTCTAAAAGCTTTTTTATTACTCAAATATAATAAAGCACTGAGACAAATTTCTACACATGGAACCACTGCAGAGCAACTCAGCTTTGCTGTTTGTAAGTAACTCTGCCAGTACAGAAGGGCAAAGTCCCCTGCTCTGGCACCTAAAGTGAGAGCCAGCTGTGACATGGCACAGCAGCAGAAGGCACTGCCAGCTGCAGGGCTTGGGAACAAAAATCACCTCTTTTAGGAACAGCTCCTGTGCAATTCCATTTTCACAAATGGCCTTCAAACACAGGCTCAGCTAAAGGCCAACTGCTCCAATGGTCTTTGCTGTATCAAAGCCCACAGTGTGGCCCAGTCCACTCCAAAAACCCACTGAGATATGAAAACGGGTTAACAGGTCACAGATTTTATCTCCCCATCCCTTCTGACAGATTATCTAACTGGTTTTAAAAAGCTCCAGTGACAGACATTCCATATACTCCCAATCCATTCCAGTATTCAAATTCCCATTTGCAAGTCATTCTTTATGTCTAAATTTACCTTGCTTTTTATTTATATCCATTGCTTTTTATCCTTTTCACAGCAGACATCTAAAACACTTTACATCTTTCCCCCCTGCAGGATTAAAAAAAAAAATAGAAAAAAGGCCATGACTTTTAATTACCCAGACTGAGATTACAATCCAGCATCATTGTTTTCCATGTCTCAGGAGGTACTAAAACCCACTGCCACAAGCAAAAATTTGGATTTATCTAGAAAACACTCAAGCCACTGGATAGAATTCCAACTGATGGTCATCTCAGCAAAATGCAGGAAGATAATCAAGGACAAGGAAACCCATTTGCACATTTATCAGGAGAGGAGAGAGGCCTCAGATGCTTTTCTGGAGTAGAGCTGTCAGGTAGCTCAGCTTCTGACTTGCCTGATTATTCTTTTAACTTTCAGACAAGGAGCTGTGGTGAATCAGGCTATTTTGTGAAGAAAATGTTTCTCTTAGCCCTTCCCTCTCAAATGAAGAGACAAGGTGACTCACTTTCTCATAGGTTGTGCAGCTGAAACAGAAAACCAGACTAATTCCCACTGCTACAATACTGACTTAGCAAAGACTTGTTAAATAATTGCAAGGTCAGTATAAAGTAGTGACAATTCTTCCAAGTCCCTGGAAAGATTTGCAAAGCTTACCTCGATGACTCTTGTTTCAAAGTCTTCATAAGTTTCTGTAGGGGGAAAAACAGGGAGAGAAAAGCACATTTCCTTGTGTTACTTGTCTGTCAGCACACCCCCCTGTAGGTGGTACAAATTAAGAACACACAACTTCCATGGAGATGTAGTTTACAAAGCAGTCTCAGCAAGAAGTAGAAAAGGTAAGAGAAGAATAATTTGAACCAGCAATGTAAACTGCCTTCTCCCCTAAATACTGCTCTAAAACTGCAAATAAACCTCAAATTTCATAGATACAGAGCAAAAGCTGTAAATCATTAAAATCACCAGATGCGTCACTTCCATTATGACTAAAGTGTTATCCAATATTTTTCAGAATATTCTGAAGCTTTTACCATACAATTAACAGGGATTCAAAGAGATCTGGGGTTTGGACTAGATGACCTGTAAAAGGCTCTTCCAACTCAACCTATTCCTTGATTCTATGATTCTATGGAAATGCAAGCACTTCTTTATCCACACTTTTGTGAAATTCCAGAAAGGAGAGGGGGAGCATGAAACAAAACAATACATGACCACTTCAAATAACCAGAGTCCTTACAACCTCTTGCTTTTCCAACTTACCCCATGAACAAGAGCACTTCAGTACAACACTTGAAGAAAAAACCTTTACTTGGTGTAGTTACAGTGAGATTCTGGAGGAAAGCTTAAAAGCCTGTAATGGTGCAGAACTGGGGCCTCAGTCCTTGACCAAACATTGGTTTATTATTTACACAAAACCTCCAAGGTGCTTATAAACTTGGCACAGTTTAGAGATCTGTCAGCCTGCACAAAGCAGATTTCCAGCTCACAGCAAGGAGATGAATCCCAGCAGGCACTCTCTGCTCCCTCTGAAGCTCTCCAGTTGCTAAAGAAACCCTGCAAACTTGGGAGAAAAGCAATTTGATTTCTAAGTGGAAAATACTGTTCTTTCTCTACTCCCAGCCAGCACAGCAAGTGACACCAGGGAATCCTGTCATGCCACAGTCTCAGGCCAAAAGGATTCACTGGCTTTGGCAGTTTCAGGTCTGCTCTTCCTATCACCTTGACATTGCTTTGCATACAGGGAATGTCCCAATTCCCCTGCAAAATCATTAATCCTCTGAATAAAAAGAAAGAAACTGAAAGAACTGTGGGGGCCTGAAGATCCCCGACATTTTTAGCAGATTAAAAGGAAATCAGTGCATGCTAATTGTTAAAAATAGGTTAGAAACTGTTGTAAAATAGTTGATAATCGTTAAGCATGTACTGTCAGTTTGGTTATGAAAGTGCTTTTTCTCAAACACATTTAAAATACAGGCTGGCACTTCATTCTCCTAGTTTGATTGCAGTGCCCTTTCCTCTTTTTGGCAGAACTTGATCTGACTAGAACAGGCTCCACACAGCCAACTTTAATGCAAGTAATCCACATCAGTAGTAGCAGCCAAAAGCAAAACCAAGGAAAACACCAGAAGGTAAAGTTCACAAATGCATAAACACTGTTTACAACAGCTGTCACTTCTTTTAGTGGGACAAACTCAACACAGCCTTGTGTTCACAGCATGGAACTAGCACCATGGCACTTCCTTGACTTGCTCCATCTTCCACCACTGACTTATGGGGAATTTGGAACAATTAATCTCTCAGATCTCCTCAATTTTTACACTGACAGATTCAGTGACAATTGGCCAAGTCCACTGTCCCACCACAGCCTTCCACAGAATATTTGCTCTTAGGGTAACAAAATGAAATGCAAACAGTGCTAGAAAATACCACCTGTCTTTCTTAGCTCCTCTTACTATAAAAGTGTACAGAAAGATGTCAATAAGCAGAGTTTCACAACAAAAACTCAGCCCAACAGGAGTTGACAAGTCTTTTTCATGTTTAATTAATTGAAAAAGATTAGGCTTCTAAATGTTAAAGCTACTATAGTAGTCTGAATAACAGCACTGTAAAAAAGTCACCTCTCTGCTGTACATGTAAAAGCTCTAGCTTCACTGTATTGAACTACTTAGGAAATAAAATAAAACTTTTATAGTTATTATGATAGTTATTTATTGCAGCTTCTTCTAAAAGCTACATTCAAACTACATAATCCTTAACCCTATTTCATGATTTGAACTAGAATTTCAAAAAGATTGATTTATGCCACAGGACCCTTTAAGAAACTATTAAAAAAACATGACTATACTTCATACTCAAGACAGTTGATGCTGGACAGAGAAGAACATTGCCATCCCTCAAGACTCCTATAGCAGTGTGTGACATGACCCAGCACTCTGTAACACCACACAAAATCATCCAGTCTGTAATGTAACAGAACAGGTAATGTAACTGCAGGAAACAAAGCAGTGTTTTAACAGATTTCACTGCTGTGAGCAGGATTTAGCTTGCTTGATCTCACTTTCTCCACGTGCCCCCTCAGAAAGGCAAAGGGAGAGGAAGAAGGTAATTGATTTTCTTACCTCCATTAGGACCAGNTGTGTGGGCCTGGAACAAAGTACAAAACCAATTTTCAATCACAGAAAAAGTCTGGATCTCACTTTCTCCAAGTGCCCCCTCAGAAAGGCAAAGAGAGACGAAGAAGGTAATTGGTTTTCTTACCTCCATTAGGACCAGGGTCAGGAGGATCCAGAATGACACCTCCCCAACACTTTCCACTCCATCCTCCCTCTCTCTTAATTTTTATTTTCTTTTTCTTCTCAAATGTGTCTCTCTGCTGAATGATTTCAGACTGAATTCTCTCTCGTTCTTCTTTTTTTCGCTGGGCAACTTCCTGCACTTTCCCAGTTTGCAGCACAGGAGCATTGAGACCAGGCCAGAGGAACCCAGAACGTCCTTAGAAACAACAGAGAAAAATTATGCTTTGCTCCAAATCAGAATTGCAACTCTGCACTCAGGAAAAATGCAACGAAATGGAAAATTCTCACATCTTACAAATGCATTCTATGATGCAGAATTTATAACTGGAAAAGCAAAACCAACATTAAATGATCATATATAGATTTTTTTGTTTAAAGACAAAGCAGTTCTGGCATCACAGAAAGGAAAAGAAATTTGTCCACTTATGAAATCAAGAAACACTGTACACAAAAACATCAAGAGATGTCTTCAGCTTTGTATTTGTGAATCTACCTTCACCAATCTCCTGGCCTCTATTGAGATTCTTCCTTAGCTTCTTCTTCTTTTTCTTTCCTCTTCCTTTCTTTACTCCCACGCCAGTCTCTGCCAAAGCTCCTTTCCATAGCTGATCAGCTGTCACTGAAGTAAAAAAAAAAATATATTCCTTAAGTTATATTCAAGTACAGCTTACACTGGAAACTGAAGCTGAACAAAAAATAACCCCAAACTTGAAACCTGCTTGATCTTTGCTTTGCTGGAATTTAAACTGCAGCATTACTGCCTTGCCAAGGAAGTAATTTCCTACTCTGTACATATGTATTTGGTGCAAAGATGAGCCTCTACTCCTGATTACTGCACTGAGAGAGGCACACAGCCAAGGGCATGTTTTTTTACAAGGTGTTTCAGAATTGATTTAAAGACAAATACTCCTAACAAGTAACCAGTATGGTATTCATTTCCAGGTCATGAAAAGGAAATCACTCATTGGTAACTCAGAGCAGCAATACCTTGCAGTACTTATCCAAGGACATCGATCAGTGACAGCCAACTTGAATCACCCCTAAGAATATCCAAGTGCTAGCTGCTTTAAAAGCCACAAAACACAAAAAATTAAGCAAAACATAAACCTGCTGCTTTTCTCAAGTTCTGAAAATACAATGTGGCCCTTACTGCCTGTGTAAGTGGAAAGGAATGTAAGGAAAAAGGAATACAAAACACTTTAACAGCATCATCACAGAGCTCTGGCTCTGTCAGGCCTCCTTAGGCAGTGGCTGTGGCCAGGACCAGGCACTGCCTTGGTGCTTCACCCAGACTTAGGGAACATATTCAGTAGTTAACTGCAAACTCCTACTCACCCAGCTGATGGCAATACAGGACACCACGGCAGCTTAGACAAAACAAACAAACAAACAAACAAAAAAACCAAACCCAAAAAAAATCAACAAAAAAACCAACAAAAGAAAAAACTATACCAAAAAGAAACTGATTATGTGAAAAGACGCCATAGATAATATTTCACAGAATCCCAGGATGGGTCAGGCTGGAAAGAACCACCATGGGTCATCTGCTCCAACCTCCCTGCTCAGGCAGGGCCATCCCAGAGCACACAGCACAGGAATGTGTCCAGATGGTTCCTGACTATCCCCAGCGAGGGAGACTCCACAGCCTCTCTGGGCAATCTGTCCCAGTGCTGGGGCCCTGCACAGGGAAGTTCTTCCTCACGTTCAGGTGGAACTTCCTGAGCCTCAGCTCCTGCCCCTTGCCTCTCGTGCCATTGTCCAGGCAGGATGCAGAAGCATCACCATGGGCCTGTCTGCAGATCAATGCTGTGCTTGACCCAGGGGCAGCGTTCCTGTGGCAGTGTAAATCTTGTCTTCTCTGATTACAAACTGATTTTGTTTATTTAAAGTAGACAAAAAAAGTCAGCAAAACCTTTTAACCAGGGGAATTAAAATAACCATAAAATCACTACCACCTTCCACAAGCAGTCAATGCTTCTCAGAATAATGTGCTTGAGAGATCCTGCCCCACCGACTGAAAATGCTTTGGAACTGAGCAAGCTCTGCCATGCTGACAACACGGTGAGGGACAGGAACAATCCAGAATGCCCAGAGGTGCCACTAAGTGCCCAGGTTTATTTTTGTACTAACTTTGTTTAAGGTGTCAAGGTGGTTCTTCCAAGAGTTTGACACACACCTATTCACTCAAATATCTTTTTCCAAGCAGGAAACACAACTGATTCCTTTTTGAGAATCCTGAATCCAGCAATCAAAGCTCAGTACAATGGAAAGCAAGCACACAAGGAAGGACACACAGCTCTGCAAGTCCAGGGAGCTATAAAATAATATTACCTCAAGACAGCCAAGAGAAGAGTGGCCTCCAAAGTCACTACTCAACAAGGCAAAACATGTAACAGGGATTTTGGCTCTACTGCAGACAAGTGGAAATCTGTGTATTACAGACCAGCACAAATGCCCATGGATAACAGCAAAGTTTATCCCACTTCTTATATGCTGTGAGGCACAAATTGAATTTGCTCCTGGGTAGGCTTTAGTCCCCGTAAAAAAGAAGTTTTTGTCTGAAATTACATGCTCTTTTCTAGACACTCAAGTGAACTCCAATGTCCAGAGGTTTGGAAATTAAAAAAAATCCCACAAACAGCAGCTGTATCAAATGGCTTAAAACCAGTGTCTGAACTGTCAGCCACTAAAGACCTTCCAGCTGATTACAACATGTAGCTGTGACCTAACCGTGTGGGGGGGGAAAATCAACAAAAAAACCCACCAAAACCAACAAAAACTTATATAAAAATGCATTACCTCCTTACTGCAATTTTTTTTTAGGGGGGAAAAAAAAGCAAAGTAAGTAGGTAACGTGTTTTTCAGTAAATTCATGCTAAGTGAACTGTGGGGCTGCTCCATTAGGTGGAAGGCTGGTCATCAATCCTGTTAAGCTTCTTAGCTGATTCAGGAAACACTGTGTAACTAGCAATTCTTTTCTAAAAAATGATAATCCTGCTAGCCTGGAAACACGGAATCACAATAAAGGTACTTACATTTTTCTTTGCAAGGCTATTTTTAAGCTGGAACAGTCCCTCAACCTGCAGTTTGGGTGACCCCACAAAGGGTCAAACAGCTACAAAGGAGGCTGCAGAGGGGCAGCAACAAGCAGTTAAGAGAAAAGAGCAGCTCTGGAGCTGGTAATACATGTCAAAAAAATCCTGCACTTTGAGCTGCACTCCAAATATACATACAGTCAGATCACTTTAATTCCAATAGAGGAAAGTAGCAAAGGTCACAGAGTAAGGACATTGTCTTGCACCAGAGGAGAACATTCAATGCCAACAGATCCATGAAGAACAGGTCAGGCCAAGTCAAGCTTTGGCCTCAAGCACTGCACAAATCCTGACAAAATTAGAACCAGATGAAAACATCACATTTGGTCCCAAAGTGCAGCTCATCTCATCAGTCTATAATAATAGCATCATGTGTTTGGAAAGCAGCTGCATTTAGTGGAACACATCAGCAGCCTGCAGGCTGCAGAGCTGAGCTCTCTATAGGATGGAGGTATCACGCTGATTTTAAGATGAAGTGACAAGAATGGGATGTGAAAGGGATGGGCTGTCATCAGGAAGAGTGCAGTGGTGGGGACATTGCCTGTGACAGACAGACAACACACCAGTGGAGAAAATAAAAATCTGTGTGCAAGAAAGGTCAATCTGACTTGGCAGCAAAGCACCAAGGTGATTAGCGAGCATACGCAGAGGCTGGAGGAATGTCTTGATTTGGAGGAAGCAACTCTGGACAGAAAGGAGGACCAGTGCACTGCTTTCACACCTGTGGAGATGCTCTGGAATGAAGACACTAGAGCAGAGATGCAGTGTCTTTGAGATTTATGGGCTTATTTTGTTTTGCCTTTGTAAAATAGGGTGTTGCATGCATTCCTCAAGAGCTAAAATAGAACCAGCCATAAAAGCCACTGCACATTTTTAGTCAGTTACCCAAAAGCGCAGAGCTACTGAGTGGGGGGAAAAAGTGTCATCTATAAGATTTTATTTTATAGACTAGAAAAAGATCCACTACTGAACTGATCTGAAAGCATGCTTTATGGAAGCTGATCACTAACAACAGTAAGTCTGTGTGACATCATTTCACTTAGCTTAATCTACACAAAAGGTATTTGTAATATTCTGGAAAGGATTTGGGTTTGTGTCTTTTTATATTATCCCTGAATGTCAGGAATGAGACAGGTAATTATCAGATTAATATTTGGCCACACCTCAGTACACCACAAGTATTAAAAGACTTGCTGTAAGCCCCACCAGAAACTAGTACCCTAGATACTCATTAACTGAGATTAAAATCAGATTTCTTTGTCTCCTGCAAGATGAGTTCACAGCTTGCTGAGCATACAGAGAAAGACAAAGAGCAGTAAGGTGGAAAACTGAAGGGAGTAAAAGGAGAAGAAAGAATCAATTTTGTAGAACAGCTAAGTAGGCTCACTTCTTTCCAATACAAGTAATCTTTCCCTAAGGATTTTGGTGACAAATAGCCTGTGGCAGCACAGCAGCAGAGATACAAAGACACTAATATTGACATAATAAAAAGACTAAAGAACTTGTTATATTAATCATAATTCTACTTATAATAAACAGTGCCTCAGTGCACTGCTGTCCACTAACACCATTACATTTGTGCAGCTGTATTGCCTAAGGAACTCAGTAAGGTCTTTTCAATCACTTACATTCTCTTCCAGGTCTCAGCCTGGAATACATGCTTTTATTAACAGATGAAGTCTTACAAAGTATGATATTTGAACCCCATTCCTTCTCCAGACACCAACGCCACCGTCTCCAAACAAAAACAGGATTTAGAAAAAAATGCTTCATGCATATGAAATATGAACGAGCAGAGAATGTGCTGCTACATATTCTACTACAAATTTAGTGATAAATTCCAGTCTATACACAGCTGCTTAACGACCACAGTGAGACATTTCTTCTTGGAAGCAGGCCTTGAACTTCATTAACTTGCCCCTTTTACTTAATCCAGAAGTTTAACACACTTATCTGGAACCTGGAGACCCACACACTTCCTCATTTGAAGGAGTTCAACCTTGGCCTCCGATTTTCTGCAGGAATATACATCTCTCTGTTGTTTCACAAACACCATTCCAAAAAATAACTTTCTGCTTCCAGCTCCCTTTCCAGGTGTACTTCAGAGATTCCTAGGACAAAGGCTGGCTACATCAACCACTCTAACCAGGATTTGGCAAAGAACTGCAATTTAAGTAGCTTAGGTTAGGAAAAGGAGTACTCCAAAAATCTAAGCTTATGATGCTATATTCTCTCTCCACCATCTCACAAAATGTGCCTGACAACAATATCCTTAATTACAAAGCATTTAGGGTAAAGGTGCTGGGAAAAAACATACACAGAGTAGCTGTCTTAAGAGCAAAACCTACAACTCATTGCAGTGGCTGAACATGACTCAAATAATTTAGGTGTCATTTCCAATTGCACGTTTCAACATTCAACTTCCAAGCTCAGTTCTTATGGAGCTGGAGTCATTCTCACAGTTACATTAAAACCTACTTCCAAAACAACAGCAGTGAACCATCCAAAACAAAGATGGAGTTTGACTTCTTACACCTTAATCATCTCCAGCTGAACTCATACACTGCTCAAAGCCTGTCAACTCAGTTCATACCATCTGCTATCCCTGAGAAGCTGTGTTTCTAATACATTTTCCTCTTAGCTTTAAACGTGGAAGTCTTTCATTCCAAGACCTACTCAGGCTTTGTAAAGTTACTTATGGAAAATATTTAACTCCTCTAGGTTGAATCCTCTCCTCCATGATTCAAAAGGGAATATTCTGCAGATGAAAATACAAAGAGATTTATTAATGAGAGAAAAATGGAACAATGGCATACTAATACCAGAGGGATTACTTTTAACATGTGAGATTCTACAGCAGACTCATCAACATCAGTGTGTTCATCCCAAATGAGAAGTGCTCTTGCCACCCCACCTCTGAAATGCAACTGTCTGCCTTCATATGACATCAGTTCCTTGATTCCCTGTCTAACCCTGGCCCGTGAGCAGAAAAGCATGGATCTATGAGATCTATAAAAAATGACATATAGTGCCAGATTATTCTCAAGTGTACTGTCACCACGCTCAAAACATTGTTTTCTTCAAAGAAAGAGACCCTTTCTCAAGAGAGACCTCAGCCTTGTTAAATGCCAGTGTATGATGCATATCTGACCCTGAGCTCTGCTGGAAGATAATGAGAAGACAAAAATCTCCCCTCCCCAGTGAGGCTATTAAAAACCAGGGCTGCTTAAGCAAAATCCATGCTGCTCTTTGCAATTCTGCCTCCACCCTCTGCAGATGTCATCTCCTGAGGGTATCATCTGTGAGCTCTCCAGGGCCTTTACACAAACCTGGCAAGCCCTGAAGACTTCTAAGTGTTCAGTCTAGACAGCCACTAGTGAGTGACACAGCATTAGCTGGTGGCATCCAAGTGCAGAGCTGCCAGGATCTGGGCACTGGAAATGCCTCACCAAGACAAGGGCTACAGCAGCACCACAGAAATCAACATGAGGCCATCCAAGGGATCACTGCCACGGGACAGACAGAAAAACGGTTTTAGGTAAAAGTTCACAGGAAAAAAAAAAAGTTAAAAATAAGAACTGCACATACCTGGTATGTTTCCACTGAAAACTTAAGCTCAGTTCTACTTCTCACTGCAAGATGGATTTCCACAAGAGTGGAACAGGGAAAAAACCCTCATCTACTACCAAACTTTCTCTGTTTGATTTTGCTAATACAAGTCTGAAGCTCTTGGGGCTACCTATTCATCCATAATAATTTAATAACATTGTTAAGAAAGGCAAAAGCTCCAATTATGTGGACTGCATAAAAATTTTGTTTAGGTGGGTCTGCAAATTTGTTGGCAGAAAAAGATATCTATAATCTAATTATATTTTCCCCCAAGATAGAATGGGAAAGTTTTGGGCATTTTCCTCAAAATCCAGAAACAAAACTTACATCCTGATAGTACAACAAAACCTGGAAAATATTCCAGAAGATGCATTCACACTGCTACACTGACCCAGGGAATAACTCCACTTCACTGCACACCTTGAGCACCCTGCCACAGTGCACTCAGATTGGAATTTCACATTTTCTAAAACTGGCAACTTGTCACAATGTCAGCAGAAGCTGCAGACTGGGATTGTCAGGTTGACTGTCAGTCTCAATTCAAACCCTGAATAAATCCAGCTACAATTCCAGCATCTGAGAAATTGTACTTTCTTTCTTTATAGCATTTTATGAAAAACCAAGGACCTTACGTGTAGCTAGTATATGTTGTTGTAAATACTACTGTCTTTTGAAGGTTGCTTTGATTATTAAAGCTTTCATTTTTTATTTTTAGTAACTATCATGCCTCAGTGTCACCAGATGGCTATGGAGAAGAGAAATTTCAGTGAGGTTTCTGCAAACTAAACACCTTTGGCTTGGTTCAGTTCCTGAAAACAAAATGAAAATCAGAAGCTAAATGCCTTTGAAAAGTAATTCTGTAAAACCATCAAAATAAACACTGTAAAAAACCCCAATCAAAGCAAAACCCAATAAAACTGTACCTCTCCAGGTACAATTAACTATAAGGCATTCAGTCCCCTTTCTTTTGACTAAAAGCAATTAACCAACTATTTTTCAACATACAGACAACGCTCTTGTAAAAGGAAAAAAAAAAAACAATTTAAAAAAGCAGTTGTGCAGATGTAAGTCTTTACATCCTTAATGCTGAAACATCAAAACTCTTCTTATGGTACCACTGATAATGACAAGAGGCAGCTCTGTAATTATTTATCTGGAATGCTCATACTTCAAGAAAAATCCTTTGTAAATTGAAAAAGTAAGTGTTTTTAAATTCTGATCATGGAGTTAGACATGGCTGTCAAAATGAACAATTTAGCCCAAAGAAAACTCACATAAGACTACAAAAACATGGTAAAAATGTAAGTAAGGAGCAGCCTCAAGGAGCAGTGGGAGCTGTCCCAAGCCACAGAAATGGCTTTGGAACAAGATGCTCTTTAAACCAAACCACTCTGTGATCCCATGGCTGGCTCCCAAGGGCAGCTAATGGAATTCCCTGTGAGTAGGACAGTACAATTTTTCTAGAGCCCCAGTGTGAAATAAAAGCTCTTTATCTCACATGCACTTGGATACACAAGGGATGTTGAGAAAATCACGCTGGGTTGGATGCCTGGGGTCAAAGATCATTCCCAAGGCTGGGAGACAGCCAAGCCAGGAAATGGAAACTGAACTGCTTCCCCTGGTCAGGAGGGTGGGAAGGGGAAAGAATAAGCCTGGAATGAGAAGATAATTTTACATCATTTCACTAAAAACTCACTGCAATATGTCACAGGGCAGGAATAAATCCCTGTGTGTGTTTTTGTGTCAGAGCTGCAGGAGAGAAGTACCTGGGTAAGGATCAGAGGCAAATGCCTAGGATAATTGCAATTCCTCCTGTTTAAATGAATTCCTTCTATTTAAACAAGTCAAACCATTACAAATAATAGTTATGCTGAAGGTATAGATGACCCTGCTAACAAGAGCACAGCAATATTACCCAAGGAATGATGGAAGATCATTAAGCATTCAGTAAGGAGAGAGAAAAATCCAGTCACCCTTCTGAGGCACAAAGCTCTGTCACTTGGCTGACATTTCACTTGACAGCTGCTTCACAGAAAATGGTCATATCTGCATTTTAAGTGTTGCCACTTGTGAAGCAACTGCACTGCTAAGGGTGTGAGTGATTTATACTGTTTGTATCCACTTCATTTGAATTTGGCTTTTTACTTCTGTGAGAGAAAGTGTTCTTAGAATAACTGTACTTTGAAATATCTGAATCCCATGGCTACTGTCTCTGCTTAATACATAAAGGAGGCACACTTTCACTTTTCCAGGTTGTTACATCTCATTAAATAAGCCATTCGTTTCAGGGATTTTGCCTAAATAAATCAAATTTTACTAAACAACACGGATGCCATCCCAGCAAATATTTCTAATTCAGTCACTTAACCAGACATTTGGAAAAGCCCCTGGTAAGAAGAGCTCATCTTGAGCTGCTGAACACAAGGCTAATTAGGGAAACAATCTAATCTACATGCTAAATCCTAATCACACTGCAATCACTTGTGGTGCTACACGTTTGATGTAAGATAAACAAAATAACAACAGAGGCTGGCTTCTTGCACATTCCCATCTTGCTGCTGCTTGTCTAAAGGAGCTCTCCCTGCAGGTGGCATCCTTAGAAAGCCTTTTCCATGCAGAGCCTGCAGCTCACACTGCAGCCTTCCCAAGCCTTTGGAGACCTCTCCACCCTCAGCTACCTGGAATCAGTCAATGGTCCAAATTTACTGGATGAGAGGAGCAGCAAGCCCAGGCTGACTGTTTAACCCCTTTTCTAGAGCAGATGTAAAGAGAACAAATGCAGTGTTCTGTCACCCAGATGCTGAGAGCAAGAACAGACCATCAGTTTGGTTCTGCAGAGCTCTCAGATTCTATGGATTAGGAACAATGACATTTTGACTCTCTCACTGCTGCAGATATCCCTGCCAGAGATTGTGTCCTTACCATTCCTTCTCTTCTCCCATGGGACAGGCTAAGGAAGCACAGAGCAGGTGAAAAAGCCCCCCAGCTACCTCAGCTCCAGTGCTGAGTGTGAATTTAAGCAGCCATCATTCCTCAGCTATGGTCAGCATGGCTGAAATTCCCTTCAGGGCTGGAGGAGCACTGCAGCACAGCAGACAACCCGCAGGGCTGTCACCAGCAGCTCTGGTGTCACTCCTCCCTGCACGGCAGCACCTCCACTTTTGAGGCAGCACAGCCTGGACAGCACGTCTTGCCTGTGGCTCAGAACTAATTCAGAAGATAAACACACAATTTATACTCTGAATAAAGGCCTAGGAAACAGAGGGGAAGCTGCTGCCTCCTCCCATCCAGTGACACACATGAGATGAGTTCACTGTGACACAATTCAAAGATGATAAACTGATTTTGTTCTGTCAGCACCTGCAGCTGCCACTGCCACCTCAGGAGACACAGAAAGGTCAGGACACACACACTTTCATGACTGTGACCCTCCAAAGCAGTGCTTCCTTTCCCTCTCCTGTTTGCTACAGTCACTAATTTTTATCCATCCAGTAGTTTTTTATCAGGACTTACAGGTGTTGAAGAAACTGCTTTTCCTGCACTGCTCCACTGTCCCAGTCCAGGGGGCAGAGAGGGAGCACCGTGCCTGGAAAGCCCATGCCAGGCTGGAGTAGGGACTGCAACTCCCTTTCACTGGCACAGAGGCAAGCCCTGGGAACAAAGACAGACAGGTGTTTATAGACAGCACATTTCCTCCCTTTAAAAACTGCATTTTCTGCAAATATAGGCATTGGAAGAGAAGCTAGGGATTTTCACAGGGAATCAGACTTGAGCCTTCTGTCTTGGAGTGCAAAGCAGAATGTGGGAGGGAAAATACTGCAACAGAAAATGTCACAAAGAGAAGAAGGCACTCCATCTTGCTGATAGAGTGATTTTAGTAAATTATTAAGAAGTAGTTGCAGCCTTTTAGTTTTCCAGGTTTACCTGCAAGAAATGCTTGGGGTTTTTTAAGGATATTCTTGAGACCAGACTGTGGGAATGCTTCCCTCCACTAAGGAAAAACCACCAGCCTGTTTTCAAGCCCTTCTTAATGTTCAGGCTCTAATCACAGCTTGGCACCACCTCACTGGAGACTGCCCTGGGGATGAAAAGAGCCCTGACATTCATCAACTGCTTAGACCTTGCTGAGGAAAAGAAAGGCAAGAAGGTTTTTAGAGGGCTGTACAAGATAAAGATGTTTTCCCTTCCTTCTAAGTATACTTGAAAAAACAATACATGTGAGTTTTGAAAAGCAACTGGAGAGGATCCATGTGCCCAAGGATGGCTGGGTGTGCCCATGGATGGCTGGGTGGGGCCATGGATGT
>VXBC01010169.1:9764-25509 GCA_013399945.1 Ploceus nigricollis
GACGGCGGCGCTGTGAGTGCGAGGCCGCGGAGCGGGCGTCCGGCGGGTGGGAGGGCCGCGGGGCCGCGTTGTGCCGCCCGGGGCCGGGCTGTCCCCCACCATGGGCTGTCCCCCCACGGGGGTGCACTCTCCTCCCCGCTAGCCGCGGGTCGCAGCCGCAGCGCGCCGGCGGCGGGGGGGCAGCGGCGATCGCCGGCTGCTGAGCACCGAGGGGCGGCCGGGGATCCCCGCGGCTCTCGCCAGCCCGAGCTGTCGAAGTTTGAAATCCTATTTATGCCTGCCCTCGTGGTTTGACGTTTTGAGAGATCCCTGCTTGCTAGGCAATCTTATGCCGTGTGGAGTAGGCACAGCAGGATCCGTGAAGGGGCTCCGTACTTCGTTTCTCGTTCCATTCGTGATGCGCTGGTTGGGTCCTGGGTGCAATCGCTCAGCTCAGGAAATCCACCTTTGAGCTGCTCGAAGAGCCAGCTTGGAGGTCTCCCAGCCTTTTCTTTTATAACCATTGGGACACTGTTCCCATCAGACCTGGTTCATAGCAGATGATGAAAGGGGAAACAAGGTTGTGTGGAAATTACTCTGCACTGGGTGGGTGTTATCTGCACTGGCGATGTGTTACAGCCTCGTTCATGCATAGAGTCCCTCTGCCTTATGCGGTGGAGTTGAAACGTGTCCATTTTCTTGCGTCTTTGCTTTTAGTAACAATTCTGCTGTTTTGAATTGTATAGTGTGAGAAATGCGGAAGTTAAATGGAAAGTTAAAATATAAGCAAGGCCTAAGAACCCAAAAAGGCGGGGAAATCTTTATTTAAGCTTGAATCTGCAAGACTTAGGATTCTTGGATCTGCTGTGTGGGAACAGGATGGATCACTTGCTGCCTAGCACCTGCTGTGCTTTCAGTAAAT
Source organism: Ploceus nigricollis (assembly GCA_013399945.1). Classification (NCBI taxonomy): domain Eukaryota; kingdom Metazoa; phylum Chordata; class Aves; order Passeriformes; family Ploceidae; genus Ploceus; species Ploceus nigricollis. Next base: position 10,666 of record VXBC01010169.1, read on the forward strand.
GCTGACTTCTATTATTAATGAGTCTGTTGGTATTCCCTTTCCTCCACCACCTCTTCAGACTGACACAGAGTGCAGCTTTCCTGCTCTGGATCACCAGCAGACCAAGCTGTGAGTTCATCCTGTATTATCTTCAGATAGGTACTTTTTGCAGTTCTGTGCTCCATGAAATATCTCGCATCTCTGTGGTATCCATTCACTGACTCATCAGAGATCTGAATTTTTCCATACACAGTGTCTAGCTGCCTGTTCCCTCTCAATACACCAAGAGAGCTGGAAGATTTCCAAAGTGGTTTGCCATTGCTCTTTGCTCTCCCTTGCTGTAAAGAAAAGGCTTGTTGAGCTGTTGGGTTTCTTTAAAACAGTCTTTAAAAGAAGTCTTTAAATGGGAGTAACGACTAACTTCTTTTCAAAGGAAGGAGTATGGTTTGTTTGCTTGACACAGCAACTTTTTCTACAGCTACAGCCATGGAATTCAGTAGTGAACCATGCACGAATTGGGAAAAAACCTAAAAAGATGATTGTTATTCTCAACACAATGTGTGGTTTGTTAGGTCTTTACAATGCTAAAAAGAAAGGAAAATAATCCCTTGTGTTGTGAAGATTACATTTATGCCACAAGAAGTGCTAGGAGGCTTCTCTGTGCGTTGATTTTGGGGTTTACAGGCCAATTTAAGTTGGAAGAGTACTCCTAGGTTTGTCAGTCAGAACCCTGCTTTAAACAGGGCTAAGTCTGAAGGTCTGTCAGGATGCTGTATTTTGCAATCTTAATGGTATTTAAACGCTCATGAAATCTTGATGAGCATGTTACCAGGTTATTGGGAATTGTAAATTTTCTTTATAGGAGTAGCTTACAAAGGTATTTGTAATCATGACTCATTTGGGGGGGGGGGAGGGGGGAAATGTCTCATAAAAAACTCATCCGCTCAACTTGTTTGGGATACGCAAGTTCTGACAAAGCTCTGAAACATTTTTAGGCTTGATATGGAACGTCTTGGGGAAGCTGGAGTGGGAGTGGAAGGAAGAACAAGCAATGGTCAAAACCACTTTAGGCTAGACAGTATTTGCTAGTGCAGTCCAACTTGCAAGAGAGTTTTCTTTTTAGGAAAAGTATGTGAGGAAATCTGTTTGCTACTCTGAGTCCTACTGGCATCTTGAAAATAGAGGGACACAGCTGCAATGGGTCCTGTTTACACTGTTAAAATAAATGTTTAAGGATAGCTGTCCTCTGAATGACAATTTTTTCTTTGGTTGTGGGTGGGAGGGAAATGAGAAATCTAGAAAACAACGTTTTAACTGGTCTTGACAAAAGTGAAGACCATCCACTGGCACTTAAAACAGGATTAAGGTTAAGCTTGTTTAAGTTCTGGTTAACTGAGTACTGACAGACCATAAAATAACTCTTATTTTGTAGCTCTCTTGTGGTCACCACAAAACATACACACAAAAAGATGTTTTTCGTTTTTTCTTTGGCCTGTACTGTTTAAAGAGGAGTGTTAATTCTTTTCTGGAAGTTTTAACTGAGTTGAGGGGTTGAAGATCTGATAGTCCCAGAGAAAATGATGCTTTTTATCAAAGGGATGTTGCCACTGAAGCAGGTAACTGACTATAGAAACACTAGGTTATTACTATTAGTGGGTCTAATACCTCTAATACCTCTGTTGAGGTTCAGCCTCTATATTAATAATATTTTTCCTAATATTGTGCATTGTGATGACTTTTTAATTTTTCCAGGGTTGTTTGTATTGTTTTGGCATACGGCGTGCATGTGTGAAGGGGTTAGATGTAGAATAGGCTGAAACACAGGGAAAACGTTACTTGTAAAAATGCCCAGTTCTACAGAAGAGCATGGCTTAGCCTGCAGATCTAAACGTTTTGTGCTGTGTTCCCAGCTTCAGAAAGGCTTTCTGTAATTCCTGTTCCCTGTACCTACCCGCCCCATAAAAAGGGTAACCATGTGTTCAGTTAAAAAACAAACCAGAAGGTTGAACGATTAAGATAACTTTAAATGAGTCTTGCCCTGATTGGACAGCCGTGCTGGCTTTTGTCACTGCGTGGTGACTGGGGCAGGATTGGCAGAGGCCGGTCCCGGAGAGGCAGAGGCTGCGGCCGGGGCTCCTCCCCAGCCCTGCCCCGGCCCCGTGCCGCGCACCCGGGCTCCGCTCCTGCCTGCGCTCGCCTGCGGGGCGCTGCTGGTGCCGGAGTTCAGCAGTCTGCATGGGTTCTGGTGAGTGCTGCACCCCTGTAGAGGCTTGCGGGATGCTCTCCTGTCTCCTCTCCTGGATTATCGCCTGTGGGATGCTTTCTTGTGTCTTCTTATCGCTGTTCAGTGTTTAAAAACCTGATCACAAGGCAGTTGTGTTTGTATTTTAATGTGGGGGGGGGGAAGGGTTGTGAAGTCCTTTTGAGCTTCAGATTTCCTTAATAAACAGCAGCTAACCAGAAATGGAGCTGCTAGTTGCAAATGCTCAGCTGGTTTCCAGTCAGTCTCGGCACTTGGGGTTCAATGACATGATACGTCAGGGTTCAGCCTGTCTCGTTAGCAAATGTTTTAATAATCCTGCCTGTTGCTTCCCATGCATATTTTTCAAAGTGGCTCATTATGGTGTTTGCTTAGCAGGGGAGGAATTTAGGTATCACCCTGCAGAGTGGCATTTTACTTTTTCCTATTTATATAAATAGCAAAAAATTCCCATATTTTAATAAGGTTGGGTTTTTTGTCACTGTGTGGAGAGTGACAAAGAGTCCAACTACACTTAATGATCTCCTGGATCAATAACTACTGATTGGAAACTGACTTTTAGAGATGTTCTTTATGCTAATAAAAATGAAAAGCTATGTGAGAACTACTTATTAATCACTTGCCACGAATTTTGTAACATTTTTGTACACAAATGATGTGCACAAGGGTTTAATAGTTGGGTCCCCCTCCACTGCCTGTAACTATAAATAAAAAAAAAAAAAACACCACTTCTTGACCTGATGAGATTGAAATCCAAATAATTGGGTAATCATACTCTGGGAGGGAGCAGAGCTTTAGCCAATTGGGTATGCTACAGAGATTTTAAGTCTTAATACAAGGATATTGCTGCGTTACATACATTTGGAGTTACATTTGCATAATTCCAAAGGCTGGGGTCAGGATGGTCTCTGATAGGTGTCAGAGGCAGATATAAAATAATGTCATTACAACATGACTTCATGTTTGAAAAAAGTATGTAAAGAAAGCAGATACAGGCAAGGAAGTTTTGCCTTGGTTAGAAATAAGTGGTGAAATAGGGTAGGATCTGTTCTCTTATCTGCATGATGTTTGTGTAAACTGGCCTTGTTTCTTACTCAGGATCATGAGCTACTTATGTTTTTAGATACCATGATGCTGCCTCGCTTGAAACCAAGTATGCTGTTAAAAGAACAATGTGATCTTTTTTTATTTTTTGTTTCCCAATTTTGCATTTGTTTATCAGTAGTTTTCTGGAGCTGGGTTTAAGGATAGAAAGGGGTTTTCTCACAGAAAATTCTGTGCACAAAATTGAGGAGCAACTCCTAATTGTTTCTGAATTCTGGCAACAGCTAGCTATGGGGATAAAGATGATGTGTATGTCTGGTTTATTAGCAGTCACAGTTCAAGAGACAAATATTTTCTTACATTTATTGAGGTGGGAACCTCACCCATACAAAAGCATGTACAGACAGCAGTATTTATCAAAATATTCTGTCAGGAAATAGGGTTTTTGTGAAAAAAAAAATGATTCTCCATAATACGTAATGCTCATAGTTGTGTGAGTGCAAATATACAGCCCCTGCAGTGTAAGTGTACAGTGACTTCTTGTGCTGCCAAAACTCCAGTGACTCCTGTATCAGTGATTACCCAGAGCTGGATCTTGAACTTTGCCTGTGAGGCAGGGCTGTTGTGATTTCCAGCATCCTCATTAACTGATACTGCCTCACTGGAAGCCCTTTCCAGGCTTGTGAAACACTTGCAAGGGTCACGATTGGGCTGTGGGGGCTTGTGGAAGGTGGTTAAACAAAATTACCTCCTAACTTGAGCCACCAGTAACCACAAGCAGGGTTTGTACTTTAACGCTGGAATATTTGTATGTGATGGTTCCCATTGCAATGCTGTCGTTCCAAGTGGTGTGTGTGAGGGCGGGCTGTTTGTTCCTGCTGTCCTTTCTGCTTTAGCAAGAGTGGCAGTGAGTTAGCATAGAGGAAGAAGGTGCTGACCCGGGCACATTTGCAATGTCAGATCCCTGGGTAATAAAATGGTTGCAAGTCTACATTTTTCTGTCTGCAGGCATGAGCTCTAAGTTTGGCTTTGTGCCTGCTTTTCCTTTTCTCAGTGGGGAACTCAGTGGTTCTCAGTGGGGAACTGTAAGGAATGTGAAAGGTTACCAGTTTTGATGAACCAGATATAGCAGGTTTAGATTTTTTTTCCCTAAGTCTTCTATAGTATATTTGTAAAGTTCACTGTTTAATATAGATTAGTGTGTGTAAAACATTTAATTTACAAATGCTTCTCTTTTTTTTTAAGAAACTGCTGTCTTACTGTAATAATTTAAGTTACTGACTAATGTACAGGTCATATTGTTAGAGGCTCTTTATTACACACATACACTTCGATCATCTTTCTCCTCAATGCATCTGAGCACTTAATTATTGATGTTTTTGTCTGGTGGCAGGGAAGGATAAGAACATCTTGTCAATATCTAGTTTTGATGTGGGTCAGGCACAGAACTGGAATGTCATCTCTATCTTTTAAAACCCCTTTCAGTACATTAATAAATATACAGATCATCTCCATTAAACCAAAAATACCTGCATGAGCATTTAGTTGTTTTAATCCAATTCCTTGTCCTCTAGCATCATTGATGTTCAGTGGCAGAGCTGTTCTTTCTTTCTTTCTCTTTCCAGAAATGTCCTTCCTGCCTGACTTGGGGGCCTTCACCATGGGCATATGGTCTGTTGGCCTTGGAGCAATTGGTGCAGCTGTGACGGGGATCGTCCTTGCTAACACTGACTTATTTTTGTCCAAGCCAGAAAAGGCTACATTGGAGTTTTTAGAGGAGATAGAGCTAAAAACTTTGGGATCAGGTAAGATTCTGGCTATTTCAGACCACATTCTTCAAGAATTGGATTTTTATAAGAACCTTTCTAAGGCAGGGTTGGAAGCAGTTTTCTTAGTCTTTCCTAGTTGTGACATGTAGTTGAGTGTCCTTGATAGCCAATACTTGTGGTGAAGGAAAAACAACCAAAACTGTTATTTATTTCTGGATGAAACAAGAAACACTTCTAAAAATCAATAATGCAGTAATCTCCTCTTATACATATAGATTTTTTTTTTCTGTTAGAACTGCATTTGAATTCTCTGCAGTGCTTTTTGTTGGTCCATAAAGTATTAATTGTTATAAACAAGACTGGCTGATATTATTGTTGGTGTTGTTTCTCCTGTACAAACAGAACAAAGGACATTCAAAGCAGGTGAACTATGGAAGGAGAATGGTGCAGTGATCATGGCTGTACGAAGACCTGGATGATTTTTGTGCAGAGAGGTACTTGCTGGGCCTGGGGATTAATTAAGAAGAGTTGAGGTCTGCTTGCGTAGATAGTCTGTAAATAAAAGGGAGGGGATGAATAGCACAGTCCTCAAATACATCTAAGGTATCTGAAAGGTTTTGTTTCATGGTTCAAACTGGTCAGCAGCTACCAGCATACTTAGTTTCCTTTGCAGCTTGTTTGTATGGTCCAGGTCCTGAGCTTTTTTCTTCTGAAGGGGGCGGTTAAATGATTTTTACATCTGCCAGGGACCTAGCCCATGGTAATTAGAAAGGGAGATTGCACAAGATTCAGTTGGTAATGAGTCTTATGAGCTGTTTTTATATATATAGTCCAAAATAAGTCTCTGTGAGCCAGGTAGTGTCTGGTCAAATACAGCCCAAGACTGGATTGGCAGAAAGCCATCAGATAAAGCTCATCTGCAAAAAAAGAGGTGTGCATAGAGGGAGTACCTCTCAGTTCTGGGTGCTAAATGTGAGGCAGGAAGGTACAGAGTCTGAAGATAAGGAGTTCCTGTTCTGTAACAAGGTGGGTTGGAAAACAAATTTTGATCCTTAAGTTGACATTAGGCTCCTTGGGTGGAGCTGCTTGGAAGCAGACATCTAGAACAAGATTTGAATGTACTGAGTGCCTGGGAACAGCCATAGCTTGCACCTTGGACGTTGTTTCTCATAGCTATAGGAAAAAATAGTTATTATGTTGTTACTCACTGCTCTATAACATGGAGTAATTAATATTGTAACCTCTTCATTAAGGCATCTGCTCCCATCAGTAGCAACTGCTTAAATACGTGTAGAATTCGTTGAAGGTTCCAGTGCTTTGCTCTCTGAACAGGTGTAGCGTAGGTGGGAGGAGATTGCACTTAGGTGCCTGACTCTGTAACTTTCACACACAGTCAGTCAGGAATCCCAGAGGGATTTTTTATTATTAGCAGTAGTATTACTGAAAGTTTCAAATTTGCCTGTCTGTTCACCCCTATCTGTTTGCTCCTTGGTACTCAGTGAATTCTAGATGTCCTGCTAGCCATTCAGTTAGGGTATTTCAGTTAGGTGACTGAGACTGATCATGTAAACTGTGTCCATGTTTTTAAAGTGTGGAGTTGATTTTTCATGTGGGAATTCTGTTGAGTAAAAATGACCTTTCTCCATGGGAGATAGGAAACGTATTTTCAGTGCACACTCTGATCTGTTCAAAACCTCAGGGATCTTTGTATAAACTGTGCAAATTGGGATTCCTTTAGGAGGACAAAAAACCCAGCAGATGGGGGGTGGCACCTTACACTCTTACACACCAGAAAAAGCAGTTTTGCTTCTGAGATACTGAAAGTCTATGAAGAAATTCCCTGATTTTTTTTTTTTTTACTGGGCGAATTAGGAAGGAGAGTGTATCTTCATTACTTACTGCAAACTTGCATAGCCTGCTTCTGCACAGAACTCTCAAAAGACTTTGCAGAAGGACTGATAATGATGGATGTCAACTTGGAAAAAAGGATTGAAAATTCTGAAAAAGTTAAGTGATGTGCAGGCATTATATTTTTACCATTCTCAAATACTTCAGAAGATAATTGAAGCCCTGTTACAGGCAAGGTATATCTACAGCTTTAAGTTAAAAATATGTTTATCCAGTAAATGCTCAGAAGAATCTGCTTCCTCCATGTTTAACAAAGAAAATGGTAGTAAATCTGATGAAGAGCTGCCTAGGAGTACAATTAGCTTAAATATTACAGGTCTGTTTCTGGCTTGTGCCTCAATCTAGAAGTTGTGTGTTTCTGATGGTCTTGAAATTCAAGGTGAAGCTTTCCAACCTCCATTTATTGACTGAAATCTTTGGGGTTTTGTTCCTTTGCTTAGGAGGCTTCTGAGCTCTCCTCTCTGAAACCCCAGCTGTCCAAGCTGGGTGTCCCTCTCTATGCTGTTGTGAAAGAGAAGATAGGGACTGAAGTGGAGGATTTTCAGCATTACTTCAAAGGAGAAATCTTTCTGGATGAAAAGGTATAGTGAAGTTGGTGTTCTCCTTTTGTTTAAAAACAAATCTATAAATGCCCTCTTTGAGGAGCTTGTATAAATAAGTAGAATGTAGTCTGATTGAAAAAGGATTTAGTAGCACTCTAGTTTAAGAAGTTAATTGGCTTTGTTTTTCTATATTTAAACATCCTGCTGAGCTTACAAACTGCAGTGTAGCAATGCACTGATAACGTGCTGTTGCAGGATTATTTCTCCCCTTTAGCAAGTAAACAATATGGCCTGTTAATATTTATTCCTTTCTTTCACTGGCTGTGTGACTCGCTGACGTTTATGATGTGTGAATCAAGGTTTGAAGGTGACACATATAATTAATTGATGATGTACAGGCCAGATTGCAGTGACATGGCTTGTTCCAGTACACCGGCACGTGCTGGATTGCCAGTCTCATGTCCTACAGAACCACCGCCCCACTTTCTCCCTAAATCAGGAGACACATTTAAAGATCATTTGGGTTCTGAAGAAAAAAGAATACATAATACTCAAAATCTACTAGACGATCCTTTTATTTTCTCTCCCCCCCCCACCTGTGTGAAAGAATCAGACTGAATTTAAAAAAACCCCACCAACCAACCAAAAACATATGTTTATCACAAAGCACTCCTGTTGTTAGCAATAGGGATGTAAGTGTGCATGGGGCTAAAATACTTGTGGATGAGCTTAAAATCCACATGAATGAAAAGTCCTTTTCCCTTTGTTTGCTGACATATTTTCTGTTCCCCTGCAGAAAGGCTTTTATGGTCCACGCAGACGAAAAATGATGTTGTCAGGCTTCTTCCGCTTGGGAGTTTGGCAAAATTTCTTCCGTGCTTGGAGAAGTGGATATAGTGGAAATCTGGAAGGAGAAGGATTCACCCTGGGAGGTGTATATGTGATTGGGGCAGGGAGACAGGTACTGCAGGCCATCTAGGAGGCTTTTTTCTCTTGTATAAGATCAGAAGTTTGTTTCCTGGAATTGTTTGGTTGGGCAGGTTTTTTTTGCATGGAGGCGTGTCTGAATTTCTCTCTTGTTTCTTTGACTAGAGTGTTTTACTGGAACATCGTGAGAAAGAATTTGGAGACAAAGTCAGCCTTCCATCTGTCCTTGAAGCTGCTGAGAAGATAAAACCACAAGCTTCATAAGTGGAAAAACAGTTGCACATGTTTGTGATTAGAGCTTGAAATGTAGAATGTATCCATGTCTTGAATGTGCTGTGTAATTGCTTAACTATTTAGTGATCAAAGCACAGGAAAGGTTCTCTATTCAAACATAGAAAATGGTGAAAATCCTCTTGGGTTTTTGGTTCCTTTGCAGCCTTCCAGGTGGACAGGATTTCGACTGGTCCTTTGTATCTGACTGTATTAATGAAAGGCTGGGTCTAAAATCTGACCTTGCCTAGATGTTTTCAGTCAGAGACAGCGGTTGAACACCTGTCTACCTAGGGAAACAAAACTCTTCTAAGGCTGTAGTAATGGAGTACCAGCTGAGGGGAAAAGATAATAAAGCTTTATGTAAATGGAATGCCTTTGGTTTTTGCTTTTTCATTAACATGTAAATACATCTGTGTTTCTAGAAGACTGTAGTCTTCTAGACTGTCAGTCTAACACTGAGATTTTGCATTCAAGACATGCCCACTATGTCTGCACAGTGCATTTCTTGTTAGTTCACTACTGGTTCTAGATCTTCTAAGTCCATGTGATTCCCTGCAAGGAACATAACTGTGGCTCAAGGGCAGGTTCCTTTTTGTATTTAAGATTCTTTTAAAAAAAATTGCATCCTTATGGATAAAATTCTGACCTTCTTTCCTTAGTATTTATGTCCAGGTAAAACTGATTTTAGAAAGATATATTTATATGCTCTTCAGAGTCTGTTCTTCACAGTTCCCAGAAACAGCACTAGCAGTGAGAATTTTGAGTGATTCATATGTTTCATTTGGAAACTAAATAGAAATTGGACTCATTTACGCTACTATCAGCTGAAATTTGTGTTTGACTGTTTTGGGGGATGAAGGGCGGAACAGGATTTGGTGAGTACAGCAACAAGTTGACTCTGTAATATGGACTTTCTCTATAAAGGCTCTCCTCAGAGCCATGGACAGGTGCAGAGAACCATGAAATAAAGAATTGTGCCTGGGAGCTTCTTTTCCTGGATTTTACCACTGAAAGGCAGTACTGGTATTGTGTGCTAACACAAGCCCCTAAAAAGTTCAAAGCATTGTGTAAGTGCCCACTTGTCTGCAGTCAGCATATGGATCCTTGGCAGTGCAAGTGGTAGGGAACACAAGAGATGCTAAAAGCAATGGGTGTGACCTGTGGTTTCCTACGGTGGCAAGAGGCTATGAGTAACAAAGATCTTATAGCAGCAGTATTCTGGATCATGGCTTCTGTAGAGTTCTGAGTTTTCTTTCTCATGGGAAATAGAAAGCTTTGCCATTTTCAGAGAATTATCTTGCACAAAGACCAGCAAAGGAGGTACTGATCTTAGACCTGCATTTCAGGCCTTGTCCCAAGGGCTGTTTGTGCATTTTACGTAAACATGAAATGTGAAAGGCATAAACAGTCCTTGGAGAATGGGATGGAAGCCAGATAAATTCAGTTGAATTCAAGATAAAGTGAAGTGCCTGTAGAACCTGCTGAATCTGGAAAGTATCTCCTTACAATTTTGTGTACAGGCAACTGAATTCCACCCACTCTGTCAGAGCTGGCTGTGCAGCCAGACTGCAGGGAGCCTTAGATGATGACAAGGATGCCATGGGGCTGCAGCCCTGCTCTCAGCCTACCCAAAGGGAGTGGCAACAGAAGCAGGAAGCTATGCTGTCCAGCATTTGGAATGTTCATTGGAAGTATAATGGCTGTCAAATGTATAAATCACTAACACTACAACATGCTGAAGTGTTCCTGTAGTGTAAAAATATTTTTAGAAAGACCCATGAAGTCTTTTTAAGTTTATTAAAGTACTCATGGAAAGAAAAAGTTCTCTGCTTTGGCAGATTCCCCAGAGGGATTTATACAGAAACCACATCAGACTGAGGTCTTTTCCTGCTCTAAACAGCATTATTTCCCATAAACAGTTAGTGCACTTCCTGATTTGAAAGTTATATAAGGTTATGTGCATTTTAAAGTTTTCTTACCCTTGTCTTTCGAAAATCAAGTCAAAATCTGGAGCCCTAGAAGTCAAAATGACATCTGAAATTGTTCTGAAAAATTGTTATCGATAAATCTGATTTTTTTTTTCAAGCCAACCTTGGGATTACTTGGAGTTGACTCATCCTTTCTGAATCCCACATTGACAAAATAAAAATGGGAAGGATAGAAAATAGGTAGTACATAGGAGCTAGGAACAGATAATTACCATTGGAAATGGGCTAAACCAAATAACTAAAATTAGAGCAAAATAGTAAAGGAGGAGCAAATTACATCTAAGTGAATTTCCAATACTGCAGACTGAATTTAGAATGTCCACTGAAAAAAAATATTACAGTTGTTATTTTGCTGTGCTAACAGCTACCTCTGCTGGCCCGGTTCCTTGTATGCATTTAATGTTTTGATTTTTTTTCTTTTAACGTGGCATGTACCCAAAATCTAAATCACTTCTCAGCACACCAAATATCACATCATACTTGAACACTCACCTAGTTACTGGAAACTAATAATTAAAAGTTTGTTCTTCTGAGATGTGCATTTTACACCCATGCAGTATGATATTCTATTTATCTCCATCTTTAAGGTGGATCAAGTCAGTAGGAAAGTGCACAAAGTGCAAGGGTAGGGCTTGAGAAACACAGTTCTGCTGTAGTAATTCCTCTTCAATCAACTTTTCCTTGTTTGTCAGCCCATTTATCTTTTCTTCAGCACATAACTGGGGTTAATGAAAATATTTCAAGAATGAAAATGCTGTGAAGTCATTCATGTAGGTGTAATGTAGGAAAGTGCTTTTTATTTGAACTTTAGGGATCACCAATTGCATTTCCTATTTGCAGTGTCCTTTTAGGGCCATTAGAAAGATTGTCTGCCCCGAGGGTGTTTTTGGTTCTGCATCTTTGTTTCCCCGTGCGCGTTATCTGTTCCCGCGCTGTCAAATTGCCTGCCCTTGGTGCCATTCGCGAATATCCACAACGAGACGGGGATGCCAAGGGATCCCTGCCATTTTCTGATGCGTTTCCTGTGATGCACTGTGGTAGGAAAAAAAAAGAAAAAAAAAAGAGCAAGTTTCTGTTTCTCCCCGCACCGCTGGATGTCACTGCTAGCCAGCCAAAGCGCAGGTCTGCGGTGAGCCCGAGGGGTTTTCTGCAGTAGAAGATTTGCTTAACAGGTTCCAGGAGCAGACGGCTGTAGGGTCCGATTGGGCTGGAAGAAAGCTGTTGGAACAGATATCTGTTGCTGCGATCTTTTCACTTGTATGGACGTTTTCCTTTTAAGAATAAGAAATGTGGAGGAAGGATATGCTGTATTGACGGACACAGTCTGTGGTATATAGATATTTCTAAGTGGAGGGAATAAATTATTAACAGACTCACTGCGATACTTATAAAATGTAATCTAGTGCTTTTGTGGTACTAATTTCCGCTCCTGCCGGGGTGTGCGCGGCTGCCTTTGTCGCACGGACTGTCCGGGGCCCATCGAGGGGACCGGAGCAGAGAGGTGCGACAGCTGCTGCTAACAGCAGAGGGAGGTGGGGAAACGCTGTGGGACTGAGGACAAACTTAAATCACTGATTCAGCCTGATCTCCTCGAATTTTATTGCGTGTCTGACCAGTTCCATCCTAATTTATTATTCTTCTAATCTATCTCGAACATGTTATAAAGGCTTTCCCTAAAATATTTCTGCTTTCTCTTTTAGATCCAGCTACTGATTTCTTTGTATTTGAAGTTGCTTAAGATCTCTCAGTAGCTTCTGTGGGCTTTGTTTCCTTGCACATCCCTCTCTCTTAACTTCAAAATTATCAAAACCACATGACAATTTCAACTGTAACTCTGATTTCTGGATGCCTCCCTCCATAAATAGACTTTTTTTTACACTGAAAAATGGTATTTGGTGATAATGTTGAACATATACAGTGGTGAACAGCTCTGGTCAGGTCATTTTCCACCAGCTACTCGTCATGAAGATTTTGTTTATTTTAGAAAACATTTTGTAGTAGTCAGAGGAAAACAACATTAACAAACCATACATGAACATCGGCTGCACATGTTCACTTAAAAAGTCAGATTTCCTATTTTCATTCCTGTGGGATTATTACACCTCTTACTGCTGAAGTGACTGTCTTTTAAAAGTGTTCCAATTTGCCCTAGCACTTAGTTAATGGTTTCTGTGATGGATGAGATTTTTACTCCAATTTTCTTGGCAACACAGTGAAGCACTGTGCGGAGATAATGTCAAAGGCAAATAAATGGGACACAGAGGCTGTTTGAACCAGCTCCATGCTAACAGTGAACACAGTCAATTCAACCATGCTGTGAACTGCTAACACTAACCATTTTACAAATAGTAAATTGCAAGAGAACCTTATTTTATCGACAAATGTCCTTACTAATTCCACAGTCCTTGCATCCTAAAGCTGCTGAATTTCCCTGAAATTTCCCATTTTCCCCATTGAATCTTAGAAGTTACTATTGCACCATCTTCCTATCTCTTACGGAATCAGCATGCTAGAGCTTTCTGCCTTGGCTCTGGACTTTCTGAAGACATGACTCAGTGCTCTGTGAGATTACTTCAGTACTTCTGAGATGGAGAAAGGATCTCTTCTAGTTTTTCTTACCATCTGATAATCCAGTGACCTTTCTGAGCTCCCCTTCCCCTCTTAGATTCTGCTCAAAATTCAGGTAGTTCTAGCATCTTCTGTCAGCTTTAACACTCAGTTCAATTTTGCTTTGGTTTCTAAGAAGGCTTGAGCAAGCTTGGGGGAGGCTGGTAAATAGTCCCCCTCCCTTTAAAAAAACCCAACAACAAACAAAAACCCAACCCAAACCCAACCCCCTATTTATTTAAACAGTTGCGTGTGGGAAATGAGAAGGAATCTTGATCATGTGAGCGGCGAGTGGGTGACACACTGGTGTGTATCTGCTTTGTCAGACATCAGAAGGGGTTGGGTGAGGGGAACTGTGCATTTACTATTAATTCTAGCATGCTTTTGGTAGTTAGCTTTGATGAGCGGAGAATTAGCACACTACAGAAGTGCTAAGCTCACACCATTTCATTGCTCGACAGCTCCTTTCAGTTCAGTGCGATTGCTGCTGTCGTGAGCAGGCTTGTTCCTGATCCAGGGAAAATAAGCGATTCCTCAAAGTCCAAGAGCTGGAGCAGGTGAAGAAAGTGAAGACAATATGAGGCAGCCCGTAGGAAAGAGCACGTGTGGTGCTGCACTGCCTCCCTTGGCCTTGCCTTCATGCCACAAATGTATTTTCATAGCTAGCGAAGCACTGAAGACATTAGTTTTGCTCTAGATATGAGCAAAGGAATGGAGGTGACAGAAATGTTTCCCTGTGTCAAGAGAGATCACAAGGTGTGGAAAGGGAACAGAAGGGGAGCGTGGAGGTCGGGAGCCAAGCGAGACGGCGGGGGAGCACTTCCCACCTGCCAGGCGGTGGCTGCCTCAGGTGGGAGCTATCACTCGCTAACTACACGGGTTTAAACACCTCAGCCCTCCCTTCCCCTCCCTCCTCTCTTCTCGGCGTCTCTCTCGGGAGGTGTAAATGCCCTGGGACGCCTGAAGACTCAAAATACTCTTCGGGGTCGTTTTATTTTATATCTTTCCTTCGCCTTCCGGCTCTCCAGGTAGGCTCCACCGTGCCTTCAGTATCGCTCAGCATGTGCTGTCTCTGACACGCTGGTTCATGCTCCGAAGCCGTGCGGGGTAAGAGGCGCGGCCGAGGGCCGTGCCGCGCTCCCGCAGCCGAGGCGGGCTGGGCTGAGCCCCCTAAGCAGGGCCGGGCGGGGACGCAGCCACCGGGAACGAGCCCGTGATAACAAAGCCGTGGGCCTCGCCGAGGGGCCGCGCTCGCAGGGCTGCGGGGAGGGGACCGTCAGGGGCGGGGGCCGCTGGCGCCCGCAGCCTCCGCCTGGCCCCGGGGCTGCTCGGAGGAGACGCCTGCCAGGGGGGAGGCACAGCGGGCGAAGCCGGCGGGATCCGCGGGGTCCGAAGGCAGAGCTGGGCTTCCTGCACGCCCCCTTTGTGTGGAGCGCGGCGGCGTGCGGAGCGGGCGTGGCCGGGACATTCATTTCCGCGCTGCCTCGGCCCGGCGGGAGAGCGGCGGGCGGCTCGACACAAGGGCACGCCTGGCGCACCGGCCGAGC